>CAEGAG010123540.1:0-19794 GCA_903067065.1 Brachyrhaphis terrabensis | reverse complement strand
CCCTCCTTCTCCTCATGAGCTCTGTGCCATCAGTCGGCAGTGAAGAATGAAACTCTAGATTGTAGTTGATCTCTCTAGTAGAACCCTGATGTTACTTTTGCATATCTTTACTCTAGATGTCTCTGTTACTTGAATTTGTTCACTTTATTTTAATAATTAGATTTTTTATTTTTTTAGTTATATGCTTTATCCCTCCTATATTACTGAGTTAATTTCACTGACTTACATAGATGATGAAGAGACTCCATTTGTTTCCAAATTATTAACTTATGACATAGCAAATTTACAGAGCAAGTAATAATTATTTAAGATTGTTTATGCTGAACCTTGCCCCTTACAAGATCTCTTTTTTCAGAAATTGAAAAACAAACGGAATAGTAACAAAATAAATGAACAAATATGTATAATTTTGATGAGTTAAAATGGTAAATGCTACTGTTACCGTATATGGAAAGCAATTGAGAGGACACACCCTAGCTCAGTGAGATGAACTTTGCTGTTAGTTTTGTTGAAATATGCCAAAGAGTTGTGCTGCCAAATTTGGTGTGAACATTAAAAATGGTGTTAATGTACACAAAACAATCTATCTGTCACATCTGATGCCTAAGCAGCTTATGTTTTAGTATATAAATCCAGGCCTCCACCTTGGAATATTGGTTGCATGTTGCAGGGACTGAGTGGGCAGGAGTTGGGATCCAGAGCAAAGCTTTGTGCAGGTGAGTCCGACTATATCTACCTCGCATAACCACTTTTTCTCCAGCAATGTAACATTCCACATTCTTAAAGCCAAATTTTGATGCAGGAATGAACACATGAAACTCCTTACCTTGCCGTTGCTCACATTGCAAACAATTTAACGAATGGTGCATTCAGTTTCCAGAGACCATGGCCAGTTTGCCACAGGAGCCTCTATTAGCTTCAACAGGGGAAGCGCTGGATATGAGAAAAGGTCTTTACAGTACTCTTTTATACTTATTTAAATCCGACATGAATAGTAAAGCAGCAATTTTCCATCCGTTCATTGAGGTAACTTCCTTTATGATGCTTTGTGGACATAAAATTTCATATTTCAAAGACAAAAAGAATAATATAGCCAGGAGAAATAAGGAAAAGGTTTCCATTGCCTCTTCACTTTTTCCATTTATTCTCAATTCCTGAACTTTCATAATAAGGTTCATAAGTTGCATAGTAGTGGAAGAGAGTGTGACATTATCTGCTCTTGAACAAAAGGCTTAAAGTAAAACAAAAAAATAACAACCTACAAGAATAGATGCATGACAGAATAAATTGCGAACTATTCCTTTCTTTGGTTTCTTTAGGTTTGTGTTAATTTCTGTAACCATCTTCTAGCCCAATAAAGGAAGCAGATAATTTGCTGGGATAAAGCTGCTCCACCTGTTTTCTTTGTGTAAACACACAGAAAATGCGGATTTAATTTCAGTTATTGAGATGGTGACAAAAAGAGGGAGAGGCTCCCGGCTGATACCTTATACCATTACATTGTTTCCTCTGCAAGAAACTCATTCACAATCATGCAGTAGTTTCATCTGTCCAGGATAAGACAAAAATATTCTGCAAGTTTTCATACACTAAAAGTGTTTTAACTTCTAACTTTTAACATTCAAGACACACTGAATAAAGTAGACAGACTTAGTCAAGATATCAGAGTTGGCAAAGCCGATACTCGGTGGTGCACAAAGTTTAGGTGAGCTTTGGAATTGGCAAGCTGATGTCGAGTTAAAATAAAACTTCATTGCCTATTTACTGCCTAACAGTTGCTTAATAAACAGCTCTCACTTTGAATTTTTTCCAACAATGCATTTTTTTTTAAGTCTTGTTGGCTCTAGTAGCCTTTATTTGAAAGTAGTTCAATAGGAAAGAGGGTAAATATATGCGGCTAATTTCGCCAGGCAAGGAATGAAACTTGCGACCACCTCCACAAGGACTAAGGCCTCCATCTGTGAGTTATGCTTTGCCCCTGTGCCACCACAGCACCCCCGAACAATACATATTTAGCTGTTAACAAGAAAGCAGTTTTCCCCAAACTGAAAGTTAAAAATGTTTTATGTTGATCTAATGTGGTATTCTAATTTTAAATGACGTGTTCTTATTAATTCTAAGCAGAAAAATTCTGACAGAAATAAAGGCGTGAAAATCTATAATACTAATACAAAAGACAGCTACTAGTATTCATAGAAAGCCACAACCGCTGCTGGGTACTCCTGTAAGTGTGCCATCGACACAAACAGTCATTTATGTAAATAAATTACAGCTGACTTAATAGTTTTTTCATACATATAATTTTTGTTTTCTGCATTGAAATTTGAGCCATTTCTGTTGTGCTTTCAAAACGTCAGGAGATGTGAACATGTTTATTTCTCTAAGTTTAAGATGGAATAGTTTGTTTGTTTAATTTGGAAGTCTATGTGGCGCTGTTGCCCTAAGTAGTTGCTAGTAGAAGAAAAGCAACTACTTAGCAAAATATGTTGAACTTCTTTATAGCTACAAACATCTCTCTAACAGTGTGAATATACAGTTCTCCGACTAAATTTAATTGGACACTTCCAAATCTTTTGCTGAGGTCACTGTAATTGTGTAATTGTGATTGAAAGGATGCGTACGAGCAGCTTTATTGACAGCTACTTTGTGCTCTCATGCAGGGGCCTTTCGACGTAATCGCTTTTTAAAGTTTGTTTATGTGTCGCAGCCTTTCTGTATTGAGTTGCATTAACTTTACTCATAAAAGAGAAGTGCAATCGGTGTATTTAGACAACTACTGAATTTTCAAACATTTCTTCAATATTATTAAGACCAGTAAGATGGGTAAATTTAGCTGGATTTTCATCTCGACATATAAATTCGCCATGCTTTTGCAACTTAATGTACATGTTCCCTCAGCTTTTGCTTACTCCTGGCTCAGTGGTTGCAGCTACTGGCCTATACTTGTGGGTGGGGGGAAGTTACTTAATGGTTTTGATTCTCCTCCTTCATAATATTAAGCGTTAGGGTTATAAAACTGTAGTCTTGTTCTTTTAAGTTGCTTTTGGTGTAATTGCTTTTTTGTCTCCCAAGATTTCAGCAGTCAACATTCCATCCGGTTACTGGAAATGCCTTACATTATGAAATAATTACTCTTTCTGGATCAAAATCTGCCTTTTATTTGTTAAACAGGTCAAAGTTATGAAAATTAAATGTTTGTGTTGGATTTCCTGTTGATACAAGACAAAATCACAAAAATATACAGTTTTAAATTGTGGCTAAGTTAAATCAGAGGAGTTCAACACAACTTTCAAATCTGTCAAGCTATTGCTGTACGTTTTGCATGATAATGAAACTCAGAAATAAATTTAATAGAAACAGCTACTTTTATATTAGTAGTCCTAAAAATGTACCTTACACCACAATGTTACAGCAAATTAAAAGAAACACAAGTTCAAGTTCTTTCAGAGGACTGAACCTGTGTTATCTAAGGTCCTTCCACCTTGATGCTACTGAGTGGCTGATTGTGTGAAGAGGAGTTCATGACTTCCTGGGTAGACCCGCTGCAATCCGTGAAAGTCCTGGCAGAAAAATCTGCTGCTTTACTCTCCGGCGTTCTGAACGACTGAGTGTGTGTGTGGTTGTATGAGGAAACGTATGACTGTGTGTAGGGAGCCAGGAGGGCTTGACTGTTTTGCTGTTGATACGCAGCTGGATAAGTTTGTGACTGAGAGGAAGTGTGAGTAAGAGTAAGAGGAAGACTGTCTGTGTTGCTACATGGTGGAAACCCATTTATGCTTGGTGGGCTCATTCCTGGAACCTTAAAGGCCTCTGCGCTTTCTAATCTCTCCAAAGAGTTGTAGCCCGGCTGAGTCTGGCTGCACTGAGAGAACGTGCCTTGACTAAAAGTGTACGTTTCTTGGCCGAAAGAGGTAGTGGCAGAGGCTGCTGGCAAAGACGATGGCGAGGGAGTTTTGTTGAGCCGTTGCGGGGTTCTGCTACAGAGTCCTGCTTTAGAGGAGAGTGTTTGGAGAGTGCTGAGGATCTGCTTCTGAATCTGCGTCTGCTGTGACTGCTCCCTTTCCAGGCGACACTGCTGCTCCACCATCATCTTCACTGCCAGGCCCAGGCTGCGGACCTCAGAGCCAAGGGTCTGGATCTGGTCCTGCAAACTACCTCTTGCTCTGGTGTCCTGGACCGCCGATGGTGGATTTGAATTCCCCTCGCTATTGCCTTGAGTCCTGGGGGACGGCAGACGAAGAACGGTTCCCGGAGATGAGGATGTCAAAGGCGCTGGTGGGCGATTTGGAAGGCGAATCCCGACACGTGGAGGAGGATGAAGGGAGCGGACGTTCATTCCTGGTCTCTGTGGAGCAAAGCGCCGAGGGGAACCATTATGCCCAGGCTGCCCCTCCATAACAGTCTGAAACAATAAAAACACTATATTTAGCAGTGGCTATGGTGGAACTTTCAAAAAGGACTGTTCAGACTTGTATTTATAAATCTATTGCCTTTTCTCTCTCGGATGATGTTATTGTGTTGAAGCTATTTGATCATAAACACAAGTTTTAGATAAAAACTACACAAATGCTACTTCCAGTAAAACATAATATACAGAAACAGGAACAGCATTGCTTTTAGGCTTTTTAAAGTTTGTTGGGATTGCACCTTTTCAGTGGTCAGGTCATAGGTTTCCGGCTGCTGTGGTAGAGCACTGCTTAAATCTGAACTTTGAACACCAGCCTGATCTCTCCTTAGCAACGCTGCCATCTGGTGGAATGACTGGCAAATGTGAAAAGTATTTAAAAAAACTACTTTAGCAATTTATACAGCTTTAAAGCAATTCAGCAATTTTATAATTGAGAAAACTCTGTAGTTACCTTTGTCCTATGTGACAACGCTCTGTCCAAAAGTCTTTTTCGAGCTGCCAAAATTGAACTGGTGGCTGGGGAAGGTGTAATTCTTTTTCTCAGGAATGCTCCAGAAGCCGTTAACGTGGAAGACATGTTTGAACTTGTTTCTGGCCTCGTTACAGGTGGCTGGGTCGCCCTTTGCTGGCCATGCTGTGCAAGTGAAGTGACACTAACAATCTGAATGTCGTTTTCTTCCTTATTTCCACAGGACTGCTGCTCCAGCCTGCTGCTTCCGCTAGCCTCCCCAGATCCAGAGGAATTTGAGGTGGTCTCTGAATTGGTGGATGCCTGTTTGGAGAAGTTAGCTGGAGTTGGATACTCAGTGCGATGAGGCCCGTCCCTCATCAGGTTCTGAAGGTGAATGTTGCTCCACCTCTCCTGCAATGCCCCAGCTTGCACTTGAGCTGTTTGCGCCAATGTGCTACCTCCAGCCTCCAGAGGTCTAACCCTCCCTGGTGGTCTACCCTGGAACTCCCTCAGGTACAGGTAGATGGCTTGAGCAGACACCTTGATGTTCTCCAGCTCCAGCACAGCTTTGATTTTGCGGAAACTGAGACCAGCCTTCCGCAGCTCCACCACTTTGTGTTTGGCAGCATCATCTAGTCGCCCCATGCTTGTTCAGACTAGATAAATCCTCAGTTCAGATGATAATCGCTACAAGCGTCAGAAAATAAAAGAAGTTAGTAACAGTTTATGTTTTTAAAGCACACTGTTATCTTGCATTGTATTTACTGTAAGTACATCTTAAAAGAACAAAAGTGCTTTTCGAAGAATATCAAGTCCCATCACGTTTTTGAAGAATGCCTGTTGCTTTGGATGTTTTGTACAGTCAGTGTATATTGGGATAAAGCATGTAGAATTCAGTGTTTAAATGAGTCAGAACAGAGTACTTTTGCCCTAATGTCAACAACAGCTTTATTTCTTTACTTAGTAATTTTGAGGCAAAGATGTAATGCATCTCACAGTCTATTTTGAGCCATCAAATAATTAATTGCTGAAATGATCAGAAAACAGATCAGCGTATGTCAGATGAATGCACTGCGAGCCCTCAGCAGGACCTTCGATGGTGCTGACTGAGTGTCTGCATAGGGTATCACATATCTTATTAGAATGTAGACACTGCTGCAACATTATAATAAGAATTGTGTTGATTCTGCAGGACATATGTTCCTCCACAGATAATCTATCAGATTCAAGTCAGGACTTTGACTGGGCAACTCAAAATTACAAATTTTACTTCCAGTTTAAATACATTTTGGTAAAATGTAAAGTTTACTTGAAATCTAAATCAGTTAGGGGTCTGATTACTTAACTGCATATACTGGCTGGCTATGGTATAATAATACATTCTTGTTAATGTTAACTACTACTAAAGTATGGTAGGATCTTTTGCAGTATGTGTGGATAATTGTTATAATTTCATCTACTTCCTCTATTCTTATTTACATGTTTGAAATAAAATAGCTTTCCAGTACCAAAACATTGTTGTTGGACTTATTTTAGAAGGAGTGCCTGTGGCTCAGTTATCACTAGTCAAAGTCTTAGTGTAACATCCTTAAAGGCCATCTTTTAAGGATGTTTTATTGTTTCAATAATTTAAGAAAATCTCTGGCACTATTCGAATAGGATTCAAATAAGATCATTGTTTTGCATCCAGCCCTTCACTGTGTTGTTTATGTGCTTGCTCTGTTTTGCATACATGATAATTATATTATATTAAACAAAGTAAAAGAAAAATGAAACTGAACCAAAGGTCATGCATGACATTGTACTTCAACTTTTTCCTAATGTGTAATCTTTACAGTAAATAGAACAGAAGTTCAACATTAACCAGCTTCCCTCAAAAAAGCACCTTTGAAACTTGTCATGCTTTATGTCTTCAGTTGAGACATCTTAAGAAACTCTTTTCATTGACACATGTTCAACAAGATTTATTGCTCACAAAGGCAAGAATCAAACAGTGTGGGTTGAGATTTTAGTTCGCTTATGAGATATGTTCTAATCTCATGCTGGTTATAATTTTTCATGAATAAAGGGCCTTGTAAAAGTAGTCAGACCCCTTTCACATTTTCTCATACTAAAAAAACCCCAAAACGGCGATGTACTTTATAAGGCTTTCATATGTAAAGATTAGCACAGACTAGTGGATAATTATAAAGTGGAAGGAAAGTTATAGGTGGGTTGCTATTTTTAGTAAATATAAATCTGAAAAGTATGGCCTCAAAATATACTTAACCCCTTTCAACTGAAGCCCCCCAATAACAAAAAAAAATACAGTACAATGATTTGGCCTCAGAAATAAATAGAGAATTAGAAAATATAATGCACCTGCATGTAGTTTAATCTTAACATAAATACAGCTGTTCTGTCTTGGTTTCATAGATTTGCTGAGATAATGTTTGGGACTGACCAACAATAAAGCGGTGGAAAAATTTTAAGAGGTGTTAGGTTCTAAAACAATATCCTAATCCTTAAGGGCACTGTTCAAAAAAACATGTCTGTCCACCTAAAGTGACAAGCTGGGTTAAAGGAAAGCATTAATTAGAGATGCAGCTGGGAGGCCTGTAGTAATTATTGAGAAGCTGCAGGGATCCACAGTTCAGGTGGAATAACCAGTTGACAGGCAACTATTAGTCATGCACTGAAAATGTAGTCTTTATGGAATACAGGGAAGAAGACAGGCATTTCTAGAAAGAGGCCTTAAGAAGGTCTGTTTGCAGTCTGTTATAGACACAGCAAATATTTGGAGGGAGGTGTCCTGGTCAGATGATATGTACAAAATCCTGTTTTGCTGAAAACGCTTTTCCACTTTAACTAGTACTCCCAATTAACATTGCCAACTTATCTTAGTTGTACCAACTAATTTAAGAAAATCTGAATGGCTATATCATTTGTGGACACTAGTGAGGAAGTGAGCTGTAAAAGACTAGGGTGGAGCAAAACGACTATAAATATACAGACAAAGCTACAGTCAAATGGTTTAAAACAAGCCATGCTCATGTGTTTCTACAGCTCAGTAAAAGTCTCGATCTAAATTCAATTAAGAACTTGTGGCAAGATTTTAAAACTCATGGTCACATGCTGCCCTGACTGAGTTCTGCAAAGAAAAGCTAGGTGTTGTTGGCCTTAATAAAAGCCCAATAAAATACATTTAAATTTGAGTTTATAACATGAAAATGTATGAAACAGTTCCAATGGTTTTAATAATCTAAATAAAAAAAACTATTTGATCTTACTATCATCTTGTTTATATATCCGAATTCAGAATAACCAATCACATATTCAGAATAATAATTATGTTGCTGGCATTGTAATAACTTGTAATAAACTCCCAACTATACACCCGTTTTATCCAATCAGTTTTACAAGTAAATGCCCGCACTGGGCTGCTTGAAAATAATCCGCATGTGCAGGAAACTCACCTGGATTAGCTGAGCTAGCTAACAACAACAGCCAAAATAAAGTGCAGCATTCACCCTGCGGAAGCCAGTCGAAAATAAGGAAGCTCTGCTGCTTTTTCACATTTAAAAAAATGATCAAATGATGTCATGCACACAAGTGACACGGTTTGGATATATTTCTCTCAAGCGCTCTCTCTCATACGCAAACGCGTAAACCATTCCTCGTCAAATAACGTAAAATAAACAAATGATCATAAGTGGCGCTCAAGCAACTACGTAACTTCCGCTATCGTCATCAGCCAGCGACGTCTTTCCAGGCCGCGAGTGGTTCAACTGTAGCCTCCTGGTCCGAAAAAGAAATGTAGGTTCAAGCTTTTTTTTTTTTGAATAAAAACAATAAATATATACGTGCGTGAGATATATTTACTCAACTTTTAAGTATTTAACGCTTCACATGGTCGTAGTTTCGCTATAAGAGGAGCTGTGCGGAAGGTTAACGGAAGCAGCTTGTTTTCAGGAGGGGGTGAATGAAATTCAATGGCGGCCTGTTTTGTCCGAGAGTCGAGCTTTTTCATGAATACACAGAACTTTGTATTAATGTTCTGACCGTGTTCCTAACATTATTATTCTAGCATCTCTGTGCTGTATAATCATGCTTAAAATGAATCAACCATTTGTGTCTTTGATTTTGATAGGCGGTATATGTAGAAGCAAATACAACCGCAGTAATTTGAAATCAAAAATAAAAACAGCCAAACAAACAAGCAACAATGAATAAATTCTTTGAGTATGGTCTTTGCCCAGCAGAATCATTTACTGTGACGTTGTGGACTCTCAATAAAGAAAGAAATTGGGAAATTTTTGTTTGATATAATTTTTAATCGATCTGCAGCTTATCTTTTCTGCACAAGCTAATTTCTTTGTATCTTGAAGGTCATATGTTGTTATTATACAAGGAAGCCAAATGTGCATGTTATCCTATTAAATGAGCTAAATCACGTTCACCTTTCCACGACGTAAACTGAAAGCTTTATCAACAATATTTACAATTTTTAAGATTGGTAAAGGCAAAACGCATCAAGAACGTGATGTGATGTGATTAGATCTTACAGGCAGATTTCTTTCTGTTTGTTTTTTTTCAAGAGCATGACACATAAGCATAACAGAACTAATTTAATGTTTCTTTGAATTTAGGGCTCCATCACCCACAAAGCGGAAGGAGGATGAGAAAACCAAAGATAGAGGTAAAGAGAAGACTGGTACCAAGGATGGAGACAAGGAGAGGGGGAGGGAGAAAGTGAGGAAGCGCCGTAGTGCTTCGTCTGGTAGCAGCAGCACCAGCAGGTTTGTATTCTGATGCATTTTTCTAGAGTATTTTGTTTGTTTTAGATGTCCTGCCTGCGCAATATATTTTTAGTAAAATAATTGTGTTTCTGCTTCTGCTCCAGATCGAGCTCATCGTCCAGCAGCAGCTCAGGTTCCAGCTCAGGTTCCTCAAGTGGCTCCAGCTCTTCTGGCTCCAGCCGCACTGGATCCTCAAGCTCTCGTTCATCCTCCTCCTCCAGCTCTTCAGGCTCCCCGAGCCCTAGTCGCAGGCGCCATGATAACCGTCGCCGCTCCCGCTCACCGTAAGGGTTTCCTTAAAAATTTTTTCTACAAATTGATGTTTCATAATTAGGCTTTATTGAAGAGGTTTAACTTAACACTTAACGTTTTTGTAGCTCTAAAGCACAGAAGAGGGGAGATGATAAAGACCGAAGGAAGCGAAGCCCCACCCCAAAACCAACCAAGGTTCACTTAGGAAGGCTGACCAGGAATGTGACCAAGGTTAGTGAAAAGAGTCCAAGGTGACCTGGAATGTTTTCCCTCTGCAATGCTACTTTGCTTTGTTGTATTTTTCACATAAATTATGTCTGCTAATGCTGAGATGGTCCTTCTATTGCAGGCATGTTGCTGTTTCAGCATCTTTGTTTAGGAGATCTAGATCTCCTTTCACTGCAACAGTCCTAAATGTGACTGAAGATGATAACGTCTAACAATATGGCACTGATCTCTGATTAAAGAAAAATTATCTCCTTTGATTTCAACATTCTAGATAGTGTGGGACAGAAGGAAAGCGTTCCATTCCTAAAATAAAAAGCAGTAAGTTTCTATGGTAAAATGTTTTGAGTGGTTTTGCCACTGCAAATATACATCACTACTTATGGAAAGTCACTCTGAACTTTATGGAAGGTCTGACTGTAACAAACCTTTCTGTCCACAATGACAACAGAGAAGAAAGTTCTGCTTGCGATTACAGTCGAGTGCTCTACAGCCAGAACTTTGTAATTGTTTAATCATAGATACACTCTGAAAGTTACTAAGTCAGAGAAAATGTGTTACCTTTACGGATTTAAGCATTTACATAACATGAACACTGAGATGTGTTGATGTTAAACTAAAAAGCAAATAAAATGCAAGGAACTATACTGGAACTTTTTTCGGTAACCAGGGTAGTTTTCTTATTTCTCTGTTTGAAATGCATTCTGTACTCCATTGAACCAGCAACACTTCTGCAGAAGGAATGACCCAGTCAGTCATCAGCGGACCTAGTATTTGTACATTAATTGTGCATTTTGAACATCACTTTAGAAACAAACAGAACTGAGGGCCAGGATAAAATAAAGCGTAAAATTCTGGGGTAACAATCCTCTAGGTTTGATGGTCAGAGCATGCCTTTTGTTTTTAAAAGAACAAGAATGACAGACTGGATCTGAGTTTTGAAAAAAATTATATGTGGTACATCAGGACAACTGCACGCATAATCTGTTAGGCTAAAGTAGAGTTATACAAAAATTATAGATATGATATGGTGTCCTTCTGCTTATGATCTAGTAAATCCATTGATGATGATGCTTCTCTGGTTAACAGGACCACATCCAGGAAATCTTTTCTACTTATGGGAAAATAAAGATGATAGACATGCCTGCAGATAGGCTCCACCCACACCTTCCCAAAGGCTACGCTTATGTGGAGTTTGAGACTGCTGACGAGGCTGCGAAGGCCCTCAAACACATGGACGGAGGTTGGTGTTCGTTTCAGTGCCTGTTAATTACCCTAAGCATACGGCTGTGTCTGTGTTCACTGAATAAATATCTTTGATTGGATTTAAATGTTTAGGTCAGATTGACGGACAGGAAATCAGTGCAGCTGCTGTGCTGACTCAGCGGGTTCGTCTTCCACCACGCAGACTGTCTCCTCCTCCTCGGCGAATGCCCCCACCACCACCAATGTGGCGTCGCAGCCCCCCACGCATGAGGAGAAGGTACACATTAGTATTCCATATAATTTTATTGATTTACTTTCACTAGCATCATATTTTCATGGCTGCTCCTGTTTGTTTTTGTCCTCTCAGGTCTCGCTCCCCGAGAAGGCGGTCCCCTGTACGCCGCCGCTCTCGCTCCAGATCCCCCGGTCGCAGGCGCCACCGCTCTCGCTCCAGCTCCAACTCCTCCAGATAAATAGTTGTTTTACCTTCAGAGATCACATGGCTTCATAGATTCTGACACCAGATCAGCTGCAACTCTCACCTTCTTGATGACTTCTACAGGATTTAAATCATCAGTTATTTTGTAGCCATCTGCATACATGGTAAGAGTGGAGGTGCTTTTGTCATATTTTGGGCTAAGATTACTCTGAAAAGTTGGGTCTCTCTTTTTTTTTTAATGTCTCCACAGACATCTACCAATGTTTTGTTTGAAATGTGACGTATTTTTACCTTGTATTGAGTTTTTAGACATTGTGAAAAATAAAAGTGCAGAACTGTCAACATCCTGAATGGCTTCTTTTCTTGAACTTTTTTGCTGCGCACCCACTTAGTACTTGGGACAGGATTTCTGCTCAGTCTTAAAAACGTAAGAATTGGAAAAATCGTGCTCCATTTTCTGCAAAATAACAACCAAACACCAAAAGAAAACTTCATTGGGAAAAAGAAACACCCTTTTTTGCACAAAGCATCCATTTGGTATTTATTTAATCAATTTGCAGACCTACAACATCCAGGATTGAAATACAGAGAGCCCAATATGCTCACAAGCTCTTCAGTGGCATTATTCCATGTCAGTAGGACATTCAGAATGCGTAAATATTTGCTACATGGCAGCCACAAACTAATCTATTAAAGATTATTTTATTACATGATGGATATGCCTTGAGTTTTTTGTTTTTTTTGTTAAAGAAACTAGATTGATTTTGTAATCAACAGAAAACATGTAGAGGAAATTCATTTTCCAAAGGAAATTACTTTTCCAAAGTACAGCTCAAATAGTTCAGATCACAACATATTCATGCATTAAAACTGCTCAATTTATTTTCTTTTTTGTTAAACTGAAAAGCATATCCTTTAAATGTTATGCTTCGTCTTAGTCTATTGTATAAAATCCCAACAGAGCACACTGTAGTGTCGTGTTTTTGTTATGGAATAAAATATGAAATACCTCAAAAGTGTGTGAAGACTCATTCTTAATCAATTACTAAATATAATCAAGATTTTAAGAAGAGTATGGAAATCAGTGGGACTCTTGCTGTCAAAGAATTTGATCAGCTGGGCGTCAAATGTTGGTTTTAGAGAATAAATTCACATTTTTAAAAAAAAATTTTCAAGACCCGTTTAGATTTTATTTTTTAAAGGATGTTCATCTCAAAGCTGCCACTGGGTGTCTCACTTCATGGGGAGACAAAGTTGAGAGCTTGTCTCTGACAACATGCATTCACCAGAGCAGAGTGCATTCACTAGGTGTCTTCTTCCTTCCAGCTGAAATGACAGCCTTCTCGTAAGTTGTTTAGACATCTTCCTGTTCCCGAGAGCCCAACGAGCTTACTTTGGATGACATTTCGGGGGGTTTCAAGCCTCTGAGCAGGAACCGGTCAAGGAGCGAGCGTTTGTGATGTCTTCGGATCAGGGAAGGATCAGAGAGCGCATTAAAGAGCTCCTGAAGAAACCTGGGAATGGAAACTGTGCCGACTGCGAAGTTGCAGGTGACTTTTGGAGCCGATCCGAGTCAGGCTTGGTTAACAGTTTTTGGTCATTGTTAGTATTATATATTGCACAGGGGAATTTTCTTACGAGTGTTTCTCAACCGTGCCAGCGGGCTTCTTCTTGAGATGTTCTGACTCACAACTTAAGAGAAAACCACAGTGTCACAATTACTAGTGAGTTGTTTTTCTTAAGCAGCAGCAATGTAGACTCGTTTCTGTCCTCAGTGACAATGCGGTCAGAATATGATGAAACTAAAAGTTGACTCAGTCAACATCCTTTCAGCAGCAACACGCTATTGCGTTTTATTTATTCAGGCGTGTATCTTTAGTCAAAGTTTTCACAGGATGAGATTTAAGATGATATATATAAATATATATGGGTATTAACTGGTGAGCAAAAATCTACTTGGTCACTACGCTGCTGTTCTTTGATTTCAATAAGTTTGTATCTGCAACATCACTGAGATAATCATCCCAAATATATGTAACTACATACAAACATCCTTTTATCTCATGTACAACATTATGTCGTTTTATCCAAATTTGAAGAGGGATTGCTAATGACAATTCTACAAGCATTTTATTAATAATACAAATTTTACTTGTGAGACATGTGTTTGCATCTCTGTAAATTTAACGTTAATTGTTCTGATTACAAACAGGTCACGTTGTGTTCGACCCCACAGATGCAAAAACTACTAAGGAATTTAACAAGCAACTACGTGTATCAGTTATGTTTTACTTAATATTTGTGTTGATGGCACATTGACATTGTTCAGAAAAAGGCCCAGCAGAGACTATGTTTCTTCTGACAACCTATCAAAGCAGCTCCTCTTCGTCCTCTACTCTGCCATTATTCGATCTGTCCTGTGCACATCCATCACTGTGTGATTTGGCTTAACCACTAAACAGAACAGCCACCATGAAACAAACTATTAGGTTTGCAGAGAGGATAGTCAGGACTAATCTTTTGTCTGACTTGTATAGCTCTATAATCAGGAAAGGGGGAGCTAACATCTCCTCAGACCATAAACTTCCTGGTCACAAACTGTTTAAACTGTTATCCTCAAGTCTCCGCTACAGAGCACTATTTGAAAAAACAGCAGCCACAAAGTGTACATAGTAATATGTGTACATATTGTTCTTTCAGATTGTTTCAATATATATAGTTGATATATACGCTGTGAAACCAAATTCAAATTCCTTGTGTGTACATGAAAACTTGGCAATTAAAGCTGAAGAAAGGACTTCACAGGACTCTCACAAAAGGTGGTGACACAAAATGATGTATCAAGAATAGCTGCACAAACTCCCAAACCAAGATAAGAATGATTTCTTATTCGATATGGGAAGCATTGAGTCGTGGGGGTGACAGAGATGTCACCCCAGGGTTCTTGGAGCCCTAGAGAGTGGACAAAATTCTGTGTTTTTATGGAGTGTGTATTGGCCTTCACCTTTTTTACAAACATGAGTTGGAGCTCTATTTTTGAGACATAAACTGCTTAAAAATTGCCCATGCAATGGTGCCTATCGCCAGCAGTCATTTGTGACTATGTGACATATGTGACTATGTTTTGGGACTGTGGGAAGAAGCCATGGTACCCAGAAAAAACTCAAGCATGCACAGGGAGAACATGCGGACTCCATTCCGAAAGACACCAGGCCGAAATTCAAACCTGGACCTTCTTAGCCACAGTTGTCAGTTTTTATTTGTGATGGTGTAATGGTGCACACCAATTGTTTTCTAGAAACCTACCTTTCGATTCAGCTCAAGTTTATTTCACCAAGAACAGCCCATTAAACAATGCTACATGTTAAAAACAAAGGAACTATTGATTTGTACATAGGTTTTCTAACCACAGGCTAAATTGAAAACCCAGTCCTTGGTTGGACCTTTAAAAAATACTCTCCTGGCAGCTTCAATCTCACCCTGATCTAGTAATTATTAGACTCTGAAGTGTAGCAACAGTTTCCTGTCTGTGAGTGAAGTCACACCTTTGCTGCAAGAATTTCTTGCTCAGTGTGTATTTGGTGATCACTGCTTCTGTTTAGTTATCTGCTTCCTGTCTACTTCACATGTGTGGAGTGCAACGAGGCAGTTGTCTAAGCATGATGTAGAAGAGTAAAAAAAAAAACAACAACCACAGAAGTAATTGGAAAGATAAACAGTTATATTTTTAGACATATGTACACTACACTACTACACTTTGTATGTAATTTTTGGCTGAAGAATCTCTTCGAAGTGTATATACAAAATTTTTGATTTTCATATTTGCTATGAACATACATTACCTTATAAATATCTTCATAACTCTAACTTTTTCTTTTACAACTACAAACTATCACTGTCTTTGTGTTAGTTTATCACCAAAAATCCAGCTAAAAGTTTGTGTTTGCAGCATGAGAAAATGTGAAAATGTTCTTCCTGTCAATATGTTTTCCCCAAGATAAATTTTTTGCTTTAAAACCATCACTCATTTAATGTAAACGCTTTTACACAGCATCATGTCCTTTTTAACTGGTATATTTAAAACTTTTGTTCTAGAAGGACTACCGAATAGAAACATACTTTAAGTCGTCATTACATAAATCACCTTTGCCTTTTATCTTTGCTTTCTTTTCTGTGAAGCGTTGCATCAATATGTGATAATGTGATTACTAAGATATAGTCCAAAAACAAGTTTACTGCAGTTTGGGTAAACTTTAGCAATAACCTCACTCCTTCTTGATGCAAATATGAGATAACTACACAATTCTTTAATTTAGAAAGAGGATTTTGTGAAATACTCTTTGTTGTAACTGGAAGGTGTCCAGTGAACTCTTTGCCTCTTAGAGACTGTGAAATAAACACGACTCTTCATTGTTACATTTGTTTTGCTGACATTTTCTGGAAATGGCTTCAACTTGTATTTATTAGTGTGGTTTTCAGTCTGTGTTTAGTGAAAGAAAGCATTGTGATTTGGTTTAAGAAAACTTAATGCTTGGCCAACTTTAAATTCAACCAAAAAGTCACAACAGAAACTCTGTTCTGCTCTAATCTGACTGATGAATCCGCAGCAGTTTTTTCAAAAAACTCTTTGTCATTCTCTACTCAATTATTAGACTCCTGTCTCTGCTTACTAATATGATTATCACGAGTTGAGATTTCACAACTAATTATCTACTTATGTTTTAATTAAGACTTAGGAAATTTATAAATGGTAAAATTAGGATTGTTTTTACTTTTTGTAGCTAGTTTAGACACAATCTGGAGAGACAATAAAGACTCCTACTGAGGAACTCAGACGATGCATATGATCATTTATCCCACATGTAATATTCCTCTGTTCACTTCAACTAATTTCTGATATATGTGTTATGTTAAATTGCAGACCCAGAATGGGCATCCTACACCCTGGGGGTGTTTGTGTGTCACAGTTGCTCTGGTCTCCATAGAAACATTGCTCAGATCAGCAAGGTAAAGTCTCTACTGCTGGATCCCTGGAGCTACTCTGAGTTAGAGGTGAGATTTTGTTTTTTTCCCCATTTTACCTTCTAAACAAATCAAAAGACCCAGTGTTTCATCTTTGAGCATAAATTATTATTGACTATTCTAATTATTTTTATTGATTCTTTTTTGATTTTTTACTTGCTTAAAAATAGTGTGAACTTGCAATATTTTAATTATGTAGACTGATAACATAGTGCCAAGGCAAAAGATAAACAATTTTTTTTTGGGGTTGTTTCCTGTTTTCTTAATCTTGTAAAAACCACTTTCAATATATTCTCAGCAGCAACAAGAAAAGGACATGGATCACCCTTCCTTTAAGCAAAAACATTCTTCATTTTGCCAAGTTTTGACGAGTTCAAATCTGCTAGCTGGATGTTTTATTTACTAAGATATTAAAAAAGCAAACATACTTTTTGTTGTGCCTTTTTTCTTTCTTAAGAAGATTTGATTTAATCAGTTAGAAACATCATAAAAGATAAAGAAGCAGCCTTCAATCTGCATCAGCTACTATATTATTCTTGAACTGACATAAAGTCATTCTACGGGCCTCAAACCGCCCACAGGCCACTCTTTTGACACCTTTGATTTAAAAGAAAGCTCAGAGTAACAGCTGCTTCCAGAGTCTTTATTCCCACTCAACCTATGGACAGTGTCGCTTTCTGCCTCCTACGTTATCACTGCTGCTAGTCAACAGTATCAATTGAGCTTGGTCTAAAAGGCGTGAGCCGGCAGCTGGCCGACACAGCCAGCATCTTTGTGCGAGTTTGCAGGGGCGCTTGTGTGTTTGTAAGATCTTGGAAACGTGCAGATATTTATGTTACAGAAAATGTGCATAAAACAAATGACTTCTCTGTCTTCATAAAAAAGTGAAGTAAAAGGCTGTTCAAAGCAGGAAATTAAATGAACATTTGTGGCAATAGTGGTCCTCGTGTTCTTTCTGTGTGGACTCTTTCTGTTTGATTTGTTGTTTTGAAAATGTGCAAAATATATATACATATTTGAGCTTAAAAAACAACAAAGCAAAGATGGTTCTAAAATCTTACAGCTGCCGGGAGAAAGGCCCTACGCTAACACTCCTTTGTGCATTTAGGATGCAGCAGTCTGTCACTGAAGAAACTTGCAAAGTCTGCAACAGCTTCATGTCCATCAATGATGTTATTTCAGCCAGAGTTCATTTATCTCCCACCACATACACTGGGTTGAGGGGGGCATCCTAGGACAGAGCTGTTCTTTCTGATGAGCTTGGCTAATTGCTTCCTCTCAGCTGTAGATAAGCTGCTGCTCCAACTTATAGCACCATAGAAAATGGCGGATTTTACTGCAGAATCAAAGAGATTGCCCAGGAGCACCCTCTGCACTCTCAAAAATCTCAGCATCCTCAGCAGGCAGTTTGCTCTGTCCCTTCCTTTAAAATGCATCAGTGTTGTGAGTCCAGTCCACTTTATTGTCCAGGTGAACACCCAGGTACTTTTAAGGGTCCATTATCTCAATTCCACTCTTAAAAACAGAGGCTTTTTAAGGTAGCAGTGCATTCTGCAGGATATTGGTAACATTTTTTATGCCTCATATTGTTCCATACAACAATATGAGGCATTCCCAACACAATTTCCCCAAGTGTGTTGGGAAATTTATACACTGACTTGCCAAAGAATTCATCATGTCCCTTGAACTTTGTCACATTTCGATACCCCAAAATAAAATCAAACGCAAAGAAATCACCTAATTAGTAGATGAAGTGTGTAATTCACTTCTGGTATAAATACAACTGCTCTGCAAAGGCCTCATAGGTCTATTTGAGAATATTGGTGAATGAATCTTGACAAAGAACACAGAAAATTTGGTTTAAATGGAGCACTGTTTATGCCCTCATCCAAAAAATGTAAATAGAATGGCACAACTGTAAATTTACAAATGGCAATCCTCCTAAAGTAACAGGTCAGGCCAGGAGAGCATTAATCACAGTAACAGCCAAAAGGTCCATGGTCTCTTTGGAGGAGCTGCAGAGATTAAACAGCTCTAGTGGGAAAGTCTGTGAGCAGGACAATTTTTTTTATCATATTCATCATACTTTCGTTTTTTACGTAATATGACAAAATGTAAAAAAGTTCAAGAGAAATTAACGTAATGTTTTTGAAAGCCACTGTCATGTAAAAGTAACAAATAAGAGGAAGGATGTCGTAAAGCAGCAACATTTCTCTTTAAAAGGTAAAACTTTCTTCCCCCCCTTATTCATAAGGTGAACTATTCTGCTTTTGTTGTTATTTTCTTCTGTATTACTCACTTATAAAATTATAGCAGCACTTCACTGAAAACAAACCTTTTATTTCAACAGTATAACATGTTGAAATACTGTTCAATTTGGACAAATACACACGCAAAAGGATTAGTTGTGCTTGATATTATTCCTTGATCAAAGTACCGCATGGTTTCTAAGGAAAATGGGACGAGGCAGTAGTAACCTCTGACTATGTTTGTTCGGAGATTTCTGCTTCAGTTTGTCAGGGTGGGGTTTCTACAGGATTCCACAACACTTCCTTTTTTAAGTTACATATGTTTGAAGCATGGGTCAGTGTGTTTGACCTACCATCTTGTTGGTTGTTTGAATTTAGTAGCTTTATAAGACAGCTGGTTTCTGTTGTATTCTTACTGTAAACAAATCAGAAAAACATTTCCTCTGAGTGCCTTGAAAAGAAGCTCAAATGCCACCAGTGAAACTTGTAACATAGTTTAAAAAATTTGGGTCTAAGGATGGAAGGAATCAAAAAGAAATCAACTTATTTAATTAATGATGGGAGATGTAGGCTCTTGTTATTCAGATCTTACTTTGACAGCTTGACACATAGCATCTAAACTAAACACTGCTGCAGGTGTTTAGTTTACCCTTTGTGGTGGTATTTATCATACTCTACCATTAAGGGGTTTAAACTTAACCTCCACCCGCCCGAGCCCGGGCGATTTGCATAATTTGCATAATTTTTTTTTATTACCGCACATA
>CAEGAG010123519.1:0-63629 GCA_903067065.1 Brachyrhaphis terrabensis | reverse complement strand
TACATGCTCACAATCACAGAGTTTCAAATGCAATCCTAAACAGGTGGGTTTTTAGTTGGGATTTAAAGGAAGTTAGTGTTTCAGCTGTTTTACAGATTTCTGGAAGTTTGTTCCATATTTGTGGTGCATAGATACTGAAAGCTGCTTCTCCGCGTTTGGTTCTGGTTCTGGGGATGCAGAGCAGACCAGAACTAGAAGATCTTAGAGGTCTGGAAGGTTGATACAACAACAACAGATTGTGGTGCTAAACCGTTCAGTGATTTATAAACTAACAACAATATTTTAAAGTCTATTCTTTGAGCTACAGGGAGCCAGTGGAGAGATTTTAAAACTGGTGTTATGTGCTCTATCTTCCTGGTTTTAGTGAGAACTGATGTTCTCTCTGCAGAACTGCTAATCCAATTTTTCTATGATGGTGTTCCAGTTTAGATTTGTCAGCTACATTTACCTTATTGGCTTGTCTGTGAGTAAAGAGATCAAAACTGAATCTTAGTTTTCAGTAATGATCTAGATTTACTTTGGGTACATGTTCAAAAAACACTTAAAGAATCATCAGCTTGGGCTTCATTTTAATTACAAGTGCACCTTTGTGCACAATACATACTGGAGTTTCAGAGACACAAGTGTGTGATTACTGAAACCAGTTATTTCAAATAATACAGTTCATGACATATGGTTAGCTATTAAAGCAATTTCTGTAACTTCTGTCTTATTCAATCCCTCAGTACCACTATCAGGAGTAAAGTGGTGACACATTCGACCATTAAGGTAACTTTTTCACCTTCTGAGCCATGTTTGGTTCAGTAGGATTCTTCTTTTTAACTTAGTTAAGTTACAAACTCTTGACCAGATTCAGCAAAAAGAACCACAGGTTTTCCTGAAAACCTACAAAAGTTGATATTTTCATTTGACATGGGGATAGAAGCTAGAACTAACATGTAGAGGGATGCTTAAGCTACACTGAAAACAAGTGATTACATATATTTGGCTTATAACTTATTAAACATCACATTGCAGGTTAAGTAGGACAGTACACCACTAATACATGAAATGAGAAAGACTTTGCAAAGGAGATAAATCCACATTGCAGAAAAGTGATACTTTAGATACTTAAGCCAGTTTGAAGAAACACAGACACCGAGTCAGGTGTTTATGATCCAGCAGAATGCAAAGCAGGTGTCCAATCCCTTCATCTAATAAATCATTAAAATACCCATTAGCTTTACTCAATTGAATCCCAATGGAGTGATTCATCCTGTGAAATACAAAATAAACCTAAAGGAACATGACAAAAATATTAGAAAAAAAAATGTCTACATCTTATTTCTAAGGTACAAGTATACCACATACAGCAGTGTTTCTGTGCACAGTGGAATAATTTGTTTTAATGTTTTAATATAATTCATAACAGAGTTGAATGTTGAATCCATTAAAAATAAATGTTTTCATAGGAACATTTTGATTTTATTAGTGTCAAAAACAGGCTTTTGTTGAGCTAAAATAAATCTCACATAAAATTTGGAATTTTGGTTTGAGCCTTCTAAAATTTTGGGAAAATTAAGAAGAAATTTGCACAAGAACTTCGGGAGCGGGCACGGATTTTTCAAACATGACTGTTTGATTTGATATCAAATCTAAGCGAAAAAAAGAAAGGGGAAAAAAGCATGTAAAAACAAACAGGCAACCCCTTGTTCATGCAAATAGCTTGTGGAAACTTTTAACTCTGCTTTGCCTACATGAGTGAAACCTGGAAGGCATTGATTGGCCACAAAAGTTCTTAATGTTCTGTTAGGAGAACCACGGGATTTATTAAAACACCTAAGAAGCACACGTAATATTGACATCTGTTCAAATTTATGTTAGAACTTGAAACTATTGACCAGGTGAATGTTCTGCCACTCAGTAATAGTAAGACGATTATTTGCATTGTATTAACGCAAATCCAGCTAAATTTGTAAAGAGGAAGAACAAAAGTCTAAGATTTACTGGTAAGTTAACTCCCTGCACTCCCTGTATTTACTTGGAAATACGCAGGGAGTTGTGAATAAAACAACCTTTACATTGCTTCACGTAAAATGTTGCAAACTTTGAGCTTGTTATATGCAGTATTTTTAATATCTCACCTTGGTGCTGAACTCTAAACACAGAGGTGAGAAGATATTCTACTGTGGAATGCTGATTGCAATGATTTATTGACCAGAATAGCTCCAAGGTGTTCTAAAAGTAGAATAGGAGTCACATGTGGTTAATAAACTCTGATTATATTGATAAATGTAAAACGTAGAAAATTTCAGCTTTCCCTTTTTTTCTCTTTTAGGTTGTTCGAGATGCGTCAAAGGCTGGTCTGAGTTTGAAAGGCAACCAAACAGCAGATGGCTTCTGGAAATTCACCAGCTCAGCTGTGTTTGCTGCCACTGTGGTCACAACTATAGGTCAGCATCACGTATTTTTACATACTTCCTGTGAAGTATGACCTGCTGAAAATGACAACCTGTCCAGTTATATATCAAGCTAATTTTGAAAATGATATCTAATCTCAAAAGAAGGTCATTTTGATAATGTGTCTAGATGATTACATTTGGCTCACTCTGTCAAGATTATTAGCTTTCTGACTACAGCTAGAGTAGTAGTTAAAGGCTAGACTAGTTATGCACCGGTTTTCTAACATATTATTTTATTTATTCTATTTATACTGTTTACTTCAATTTTCTCTCATAGTAAAAATCTCGCAGTTTAGTGTCTTAATTTCCTACTAAAGAGGATTATCCAACAGAGGTAGAAAAGGAACTTAAGTCACACTTATAAGTACATTTACAGAAACAGTTTCCATAGGATTTGAACTTAGGAAGTTAGCAGCTGTCCAAATTGACGATAAAACTGATCATCAGTCTGGACATCTTAATAAAACCGGTTTTGGTTTAATTTGCTACTGTAGAACACAAACAAAATGGGTGTCAGCACGGTACCAAGGTGAAAAGACAGCAGTAAAATAATCTTCAAGAATGTGAGAAGGTTGGTGCCTATTTACACCAAGCTTTTTCTAACCAGTTTAGAGTTTGCCATTCAAGATTATTCTCAAAGAGTAAAAAAAAAAACCCAGTCCTTTGAAAAGTATTAACATGGCTTAGCTGAGCGGTTCCTAAATTGGTCTTAAAATACCCCAAAATGCCCTGCATGTTTTAGATGAGTCTCAGTTCGAGCAGGCCTGATTCCAATGATTGCATGACCTCCTCTGCAATCACCCATTCATTTAAGTCAGGGGTTTGGAAGAAAGGGGACATCTTTGCCAACCACCAATAAGTTTCAAGAAAAAAAAAATAAGGGGACACCTAAAACATGCAGGACAGGGATACTTGAGGACAAGGTTTGGGAACATTTTTTGCCATGAATGTCAACACTGATAAATAAACAGCACCATGCAGACCAAGGAACACAGCAGACAGGTCAGGGGGTAACGTTGTGGAGGAGGTTGAAACAGGGCTACATTATAAAACAATATCCCAAACTTTGAACATCTCACAGAGTGCTGTTCAATCCATTATCCAAAAATGGAAGGGGTATGTCATAATTGCAAACCTTCCAAGAAAATGGCAATCCACTTAAAATAAAAGGCTTTGTGTTGGCCTATCCCAAAATGTGTCAGTGAAATATATTGTACTTTGTGGTCATAACATAACAAAATAAAAAAAGTTCAAGGGACATTTATAGTTTTGTAAAGTATTAAAGGACACAGACTTCCCAAGAACGAACCTCCCAGCAAATTCACTCCAACGTCAGACTTTGCAAAACTCAGAGTAATGTCTGAAGTCCAGTAGCTCCACCAGCATGTTAAATGAGACCAGATGTCTGGCCATAGTGCACACCTAATGCCATGTGCTAAGGAGGATGTTGGGGTGTTGGTGGTATGGGCTTGCTACATCCTGTCAGTCTGTAGGGTAATGTTATTTTTAATTATTCATATTTACAAAGATAAAGCTAAAGCAATTCATCTGCCATCAAACAGTGAGATATTATAATGTTTTTATTTTAACAGGTTATGGAAACATAAGCCCCAGCTCAACAGTTGGTCAAATCTTCTGCGTCTTCTTTGCACTCTTTGGGATTCCTCTCAACGTAGTGGTGCTCAACAGAGTGGGCAAGTACATGCTCGCAGTGGAGAGAAATCTCTCAGACTTCCTAGAAGGCAAATCTGGACGAAGGGTAAGCAAGTGATGAAGACGAAATAAGTAGTTTTTTGTTTTGTTCTTTGGAATGTGACTAATGTCACTGTTCTCTCTTTCCCTGGTGAAACTGCAGAGGTGCACACGGTTTTTTGTCCACCTGTTTTGCTGCATCTGTGGCACCGTCCTGTTCTTCATCATGCCCATGCTTGTGTTCCAGCAGCAAGAGGGCTGGACCTACTCCCAGGCCATCTACTTCTGCTTCATCACCCTCAGCACCATTGGTTTTGGGGATTTTGTAGCAGGTACAGCATAGCCCAAAATGCCAAACATCCACTGACTGTTTGAACTTTTATTCTTGATTGTCACACAGACACAATTCTTTGGTGTGCTTTCCAGATAGTAATCCAGACAAAGACTACCCTGACTGGTATAGCATCCTCATGGCCTCGTGGATCTTTTTTGGCCTGGCCTGGCTCGCTCTGCTCATCAACCACTCAATTGACATCCTGGAGCGGCTTAACTCCTTCCTCAAAAAAGGTTGCTGTGGTGAGAAGACTCTGGAAGAGTCTGAGAGCGCAGACAACAACAACCCTGACACTCAAATGGAGGATGATGAAGTGATCAAGAAGCCTCCGATAACTCAGTAATCTACAACAAGGTCAAGGTTTTAGTGACCATTAGCCCTGTATTTAGGATATAGGAACTGGTGAGAGGCTGTGAGTACATGTGTTATCAGGCTATAAATGCTGTAATTCTTCATAATCACCAGTTCATTAGCATGTGACTGATCAAAGGTTGCAAAGTTCTGATAAGTGGCCCGCGAGCCGAATAAGAAAGCGACATGTCTCATTATGTTCCACAGAGGAGATACAGTTTGTGTTTGTAGTTTGTGTAGTACATGTCACTTTTGCAAATTTCCAGAGATGCAGCAAATAGTCATACATGAATCTGTGTAAAAAATAATAAGGAGCTATGTCATTAAAAACCATGTTTCATTAAGAAGTAATCATCCTACTAAACACTTAAGGAAATCACTTTTACTGGTTTTATCAGCAGGAAAATAGCTACATGAATGCAGCGCCAGGCAGGAGGAAGTACAGTGCAGTCAGTAGCAATTCTTGTATTAATTCTTGTATGAATACTGCAATTAGTTATTCCCTCTCTTGAGCTCACAGGGATGAGAGAAGAGATCTTCAATATATTCTTAAAAAAAGGAAGAATCTAATTCTACTTTTTATAGTTTGCAGGAATCCAAAAATTTTTTTTTCTTTTTTCACTCTTTCTTCAGGTTTTTAAGAGAGTGAAAACGTTCATATATGCACACAAAAGAGGAAAGTGTACAAAAACAAAGAGCAAGCTAGAATTTCTTGAAAATTTAGAGATCACTTTCTTTTTCTTTCAACAGCATCCATTTTTGCACTCAGAAATGGATGCTATATTTTATTGTAGGTAAATTATAATTGTTTTCAATAAAATATATTTCTGATTTTGGCTTCGGGGGGTCAGTTTTTAACCATCATTCTTTTGAAGAAATAGAGGTTCTATATGTTTTATATCATTGGTCTTTGGGTTGTTAGGGGTTTTAATGTTACCCTTCTGACTGGGTGTTCCTCATCTTTTTTAAACATGCCATTGTAGAACGAAAACTTAAATAACCCCAACTTGGATCCAACATTGCATAAAACCTATAGGCCTATTTCCAAACCCCCTTTTATGTCAAAGCTTTTTGAAAAGACTTTTGCTGCCCAATTTACAGCCTGGTGGGAAAAAAGGTCATTTATGGCTGGGTTTCATGGAATTCCTCTGAACTCCATGTGGGAACCTTTTGCTTTTTCATGTCATTAAGCACTTTAGTAATGATTATTATGCTGTTACTGATGATCTTTTTATACTCCTCATTCAATCCCTGAGTTTCAGAAATTGTCTTCTTTAATAATCACTTAACAAAAATTAGGCAACTGTTAAAAAAACAATTACTTCCAGCTACAACCAGGCAAAATTGAAATTTTGTTGACCACTCCAAACAGTAATCTGTGTCTTACATTAAACTCTACCTGGGTGATTTAGGACTTGCAGACACTCAAAGACTTAGGTGCTATTTTAATTAGGCTTTTTAACATTGAGCATCAATTAAGCAGATGATTAAAAACTGTTTATTTTTATATTTCTATTTGAGGATTATCTCAAAGCTTAGACTAATGATGTCAACAAGTAACCTTAAGATGATAATTCATTCCTTTGTCGCAACTGGACTATTGTAATGTCCTTTTTACTTGTTCAGGAAGAAGGGGCTGGCTGCTCTTCAGGTTGTTCAAAACTGCAGAGAATCTGTTCTTGGGCTCAAACAGTGGAACTCATATAACCTATGTTTTATAGTTGCTACACTGGCAGTCAGATCTAGGTTTTACTTTAAAATGTTAATCTTAACCTTCTGAGCTTCACCTATTGTTGGTCTGATTTAAATATAGGCCTCTTCCCATGTTCTGAAGCTACTGAATCAGAACCGTTTTGTGGTCCTCTAGACATCTACATCAGAACTGTGGAAATACACTGCTTATATAGTTTTGGACTCTGTTAATAACATTTAAAAACCAGCTAAAAATATTTTTATTAAAACTTTTAGTGGGTTTTTGTGAAATGCACTTTTGACTGTGTTGTGTTTTTTTTGTCGGCATTGTACATTTATGTTCATGAGCTACTCTTTTTGTAAATCACTTTGTGACATCTGTATAGAAACTTGTGCTATATAAATAAATTTTTATTGACTTTACTCACTTCAGAAGTAATGGTATTATCCCCAGGTACCAAACAGAGATCCCTGTAGACTGTACAACTTGAGGTGGATTCACAGAGCCTGATAACATCTTTACAAAAAGACTGAAGTTCAGAAAGTTTGGAAAAGAATATGCAAACAGTCTAGGCCATTTTATATTTTACAGTTTTCATGCTTGTCTCAATTCAAGGTTTTTTTTAGATAGCCTTGACATAAAAACAACATTTTAAATGCCCCTAGTTTGTCATTTCATAAACATAAATAAAAGGTTCCACAAAGATGAAGCTGTGACAAAAGTGATTCTTGTTCAAATAACTTTTGCCTTAAAAATCCTGTATAGAAATTATATTGTGCTTCTGTTATAGAAGTAGGTCGAAGCAGAGTGGAAACCTCCACAGAATCTGTCTGCAGTTCAAACTCATCAGCTGCCAGCTCCAAGGCACTTGGCAGTCAACAGTCTTTGACACATTGGGGCTATAAAACAGGCTCATTCAAATTAAACTTTCAAATCTAACCTAAAATCTAGAGATTGAAATATGAGATAAATGGTTATGTTGCATAATATGATTAATGACTCTCCGAGAGAAGTTCATGTGTGTAGTTTTGCATTTACTATCTTATATTTGCTTTAAAAAAACATTTGAAATATATTGTGTTATTTTAAAGACAAGATTGAGTTAACAATATAAAGACATCTTAAAATAAAAACATGTTTTATCTGCATCTTTATTATTTTATCATATCAACATTATGTTAACGTAACAACTTATTTCTTACTTTAGTCTACTGCTGGTGTCAGGTACAAAATCAAATATTAGAACGCATATGCATACTTGAGAAAAGATTTCTGTTCTATACAGTTACAGTAGCATTTTGTCACCTTCCTAAAATAATGGCCTAAGTCATTTTTTGCCAAATAATTTATTTATTTTTCATTATTATTATTATTATTATTATTATTATTATTATTATTATTATTATTATTATTACTATTATTATTTGCCTTCAACAGCTTTTGTAAAGGAAAAAAATGACACAATAGGTCATTATTTTTGGAGGTGACGATTTGTAAGATCGGGTTTGTGCAATACATTTGTGCTGAAGTTGCCTTTGGAACCACAAGATGGCAGTAAAGGCAAAGAAGCAAACACAGAATGCACTTTGAATAGCACAAATTTACAGTATTGATAATGTCTCCACAGTCGATATAATTTTACAGCAACAAAATGTATATTTAGCCCAAATTTGACCTGATGCAAGTTTTTCTGACTATTACGTCATTGGCTCAAAGTCTAGAGAGAAAGAGTCGTGCGACCTCTTGTGCTTTGGCACTCTAGTAAGAAATGCAAACGCGTCTTGAGGCTCATATATCAGAAAGCCGGGCTGCTTTTGAGATGGAGTAAACAGCAAAGACAGACGGAAAGCAGCAGGGGCGGAAACTGAGAACGTGTCAGACAGATGAACAGCAATGGAAGACACATTAAGTTGGTGGAAAAAGTGTGGAAATATCTAAGGGGAAAGTGTAAGATTCCAGACTGCAGAAGAAGGCAGTTAAGTTTGTTTTTTTTATTCCCTGTGGGGGTTGTGAAAATACTGTAGAGGGGGAAAAAAGAGTGACTGAAAAAATACTGCCGTCCAGCTGAATGCCTTTCTGGACATGGTTCATTGAGAATGGTAAAGTGCAATAGACTTAACTGTTGTTTGCATGCATATTAACCACAGTTAGAAAAAAATCCACCTAATTTCATTGCCACATGCAAGCCTTGGATATTCTAAGCTGAATCAATGTGGTAAAGTTTTGGGGGTTTTTTTCTATTAATTTACACAAGATAAGCTCATTACTTTTGTGGTTTGTTTGGTGTGATGTCACCTTGGAACTCAAGATGTCAGGTTCTCATTTTACGATAAAATTTGAGAGATTTTCCAAATCTACATGAAGTGGCTGCCATTTATAAAGTCGGGTTCTAGCTTGTTCATGGGAACCCAAGCATCTTCTGAGCACAATTTATAAAGGCAAGTGACGTGACTGCTTAAATTGTAAATGCAGCACCAGGATCTGATGACGTGTGAATGCAGTAACCAGGTATTTATGGATTACATAGATGATAAGTTGCAGCAACTATCTGCACAAAGTGCTTCTTCTTAAAAAGAAACACATGCAAGCAGGGGGAGAGAGGAAAGACAGTAATGCCTATGTGTGAGCATTCTCCATGACAGCAAACATCGCATGGTGCATGACCCTTGACTTCCAGAACCCACCCATTAAGTGTCTCACAAAACTTTCCACATCTCTGGGCTTTCTTACATGACATCCAGTTATAACCAATAATTTCAGTTTAATTTATTGGTATTTCATATGTGAAAACAACTCCAAGTAGTTCATGGCTGTGAGGTAGAGTAGTTGGGGGCTTTAGTTTTAAGTTTGTGCACTGTATCACACTAAAAGCATGCCTCCCTTATGACTAAGCAAAATGAGTTGAGTACATAAAGAATAAAGAAATTCTCCTAAATGCACAAAGCAAAATAAGTTGCTTCTTTTCCAATAAAATGTATTGTACATAATCACCTAGAGATACACAGAAGACAGATTAACCTTGCATGCATACTGCTGCCAAGATTCCTTAACCTCATGTAACATTTCTAAAAAAAAAAGTAGGGCAATGGCAAAATACAAGAAGTTACATGTTATATTCTGCAAGAAAGATTATGCAAATCATATTAGCTTACACAGCACATTTTGACTGACGGGGAGCGGGGGGAGGAATCAGCACATTTTATTGAATTCAAATGAAATTGAGATCATTAAAACATTCCAGAATGACCATTTTTCATATTGAATCCCAAAAACTGCAGAGCATGACATTGCAGATTGACAGAAATATGGCTTTGTGGTTAGTTGTAGTGAAATTTCAAATATTTTGTCTCAGACCATATCGATGCCTTGTAGGCAGCGGTTGGTTGCATCACAACATGGCTGTGGTCAGCAATCATTGACAAGTAAGACTCACTGTTGCTCCAATCGTGGGGCTGAAGCAGAACTGTGGAACGTATGCAGCGAAACTGGGACTGTAGTAAAAATAAAATACTGCTGAAGGGAAGTAATACTTGGCAATAGAAAATTTGAAGAATGCTACTTCATATTTTACACACATTTAGAGTGAACTTTTTTTTTTATTTAAGAAATTTTATTCAACTTTGAAACCACCCTTCAGACTTTTCAGTAAAGTCACTCAATTGTTATTTTATAAAGGCAACGTCTGTTCTCCCAGAAACAAGTTGCAAGTCCATAGTGATATCTATGGACCTGGTCAGAGTTGTTTTGCATACATTCATTTTTATTCTTGTTCATTTTTTCTCGTTACTCACATTCTCATTGAAATTACTGCAAGGCAGATAGATTTATAATGGGCCTGATTTAGCTAGTTAGCCCCACTGGCAGCAGTGTATGAGACATGAAATATGATCAGCCAGTGGCAATTCTAGCATGAATCGACATGAAGAGAAGAGATTTGGACCATATATGTTTGTGAAAATAACCTACCTGTTTCGTTTGCTTGGTTTCACAAGAAGGTGCCACAAATCCCATATGTCGAACAAACTTCCAGAAAACTGCAAAACAGCCAAAAAACAGAGCTCCTTTAAAAGCCCACCTGCTTAGTGAGTTGCCTTTAACTAGAACACTGATCAATATATTTGGTCAGTGGTGATTTTGATGATGGTACTTAACAAAATGCAATGTTAATTGCTTGTTTCATAATTGTTTATTGTGTTTTGGGTTTTTTATCATGTAAAGTACTTTGAACTGCCTTGTTGCTGAAATGTGCTATGCAAATAAACTTCACTTGTGCAACTAGTGTAAAAATAAAAGTACATATTGTGATTTCATACTTGTGTCAAGCCAAAGAAAAGAAAAAAAAGTGTTCTTTTAGGGGATTTCACAAAAAGAAGAACGTTTTCAGAAATCTATAGTCATTCTTCAAGTCTCCGTTCAGTTCTGACTGTTGGTAATTTAGAATTGAGATTAGATCTGATCTAATGCAGACCAGATTTAGTTTAGTAATGAACACAAACTTCAAGTTAGTTACCTTAATACCAATCAGTAGTGTATGTTCATATTTTCTTAAAGTACAGTGCTTAAAGTGTCCACAAAGCAAAAGTGCCTCCCTCATATTTACTGAAGACTCCATTTTTTGTTGCTTGTTTTCTTTTGCAAGAAAGTGTGCCTCCCACTCGGGACACCTGTGTCCCATATTACGCATTTGAAAAGTGGCACTGTGCTCACGCGTTAAGCAGAGATTAATTGTTGTGGTAAGATGCAGTAATGACTTAGACTTGGACAGGAAGCTAAATAGATTTGTGTCACTTAGAGTTCTGAGGGCAATCATAGACACTGTTATAATTTGCAGTAGGTTCACCATCCATGTCAACACACATCCTGGCTCGTGGGGCGTCAAAGTCGAACTCTGGCTCAAGCATCTGAGTTTAAACCCTGACGTGGCTCAAAAGTTTCAAAATTTATACAGAAATGTGTCAAAGTTTTCTCATTATACTGTACCTGTTATGACTTAGATTAAGCAGTTTCTCTTCACCTTCTTACTGATAAATTTTGAATACCTGCGAAAATTCAGATTTATTCAACAAGTTGTATTTGTCTTTAATGTTTTTTTGTGTTTCTCTCTGTTGCACTTTAAGGATCTTCCTGAATCAACAGAAATACAACATTCCTATTCTGCCTCCTAAGTGTCCTGCATTCACCTGTTTTGGTGACACATACCTCTCTGCGTCAAACCTCGTTATCCTCCCCCATTTCTCACCAAACCTCTGTTTGTTTGCATTTTTGAACCTTACAGATTGGGCAAGCTTCTTGTTTACTTTCCCTTGCAAAGCATCAGCTGCAGCTCTCAGACGAATCCCGGCAATTACTGTAATCAGCCGAGTGACATGCTTGTGTGGAGTTACTGCGGTTTGCAAATACTGTGAGAAAATATATTCATATATAAAAGGCTTCGCTTCGCCTGAATGTGTTTGTCCTCTGGAGGTGGAAATAGATGAGGGTTGCCTCCTTGTCTGTGCTTTCACCTTTCTCCTTGCGTCAGTATGGGTTTTTGAAGGCATGTAAAGTGAGAAAACACGTAAAAACAGGATGTTTGGCTTCAGGAAAAAAAAGGGGGGGAAAGAAACCCAGAAGTACAAAGGTCATGTTCAAACATTGGAAGCACAACAGAGCAGACAGATAATAACTCCTGACTGAGATGACCTGCCCAAAACACAGCAAAAGTTCACCACCCTCCTCCATTAACAGCATCAGTAGCAAAACATGTCTGTATCTATCTGTGAGGTCAAAGACTTGCAACTTATGTCAACGTGTTCCCAGCTTTGCAAATTAACAAACTAGTTTTGAATGGTCTTATTAGTTATATAAAGATAAAAGCCTCCCAGGTCCTTGCTCAATGAGACCAGGTGGGATGAGAGCTTCCAAGATATTAAAATTAAAAGCAGTAATTGGTCAAAGTTCAAAGAAGACTCCCTTCTTTGAAGTAAACGTGGGTGTAAACGTGGGTGATTTTGATCAGGATTCCTTCTGTGCATGTCACAGTGGGAGAAGACTAATAACTCTTTTTATGAATTTACTCATTCCTCTTGAAAATTTTATATTTTGTCATGTTTTAACTGCCTACTCATCACCCGCAGCACTAAATTGCCATGGTAACACATGGTGTTGGCAGTGTCATCCTGTGGGGATGTTGTCCTTCAGTATGGACAGGGATGCTAGCCAGATTTGTTGAGAAGATGGGTAGAACCCAGTCCTGGGTGGACCTTAAGAAAACACTGATGTTCACCAACACTATTCTACAGAGATGGAACTAGTTTGCAAAGAAGAATAGCCAACAAACAGACTTCTTAGAAAGCAACAGAACTTGCCAAACAACTGGGTTTCCATTGCAGTTATTGTTCATAATTAATGGGATTCAACATTATAAGAACAATTATCTTTATACGTCCTGTGCTTTGTTTTAGTTTTTGTTAAGTCAGACTGACTCTGATTCTTTGACTGTACAATCAATAAAAATAAATATTTAAAATATAAACATTTTAAAGAACCTTCGTGGGACTTGGAAAGCTGACGTTTTCCCACTCTTCTTGACAGAAACGTTAAACCTCAGTTTTTTTGTTTTTTTTTCTGGAAGAAGAAAAACATCTTCTTGTCCACACATCCTCATTCCCTGCTGAACAGCTGCATTTTGCCACTTATCCTGCTTTAGATGTAACTGACGCACAGGATGTGCCAATAGTAAACGCCGACAGGAAACCTCATTCTTGTTTATCAACATCTAACTGGGATCACGGAGTCCAGAGAGGAGGACATGGATAAGCTTCAAATTCTTCCTTCAGACTGCCTTCTTTCATTATCTTCTACATGAAGACCAAAATTACAAAGAGGAAGAAAAAAACAAAGGATGAATATATAAAAAAATCACAACATGCCCACTGTTGTGCATGAGGGAGGATCTATGATGCTGTTGGCCTGTTTCTTGACGAAAGGCACCGGTTATCTTAGCAGGTTGTAAGCCGTCACCTCCTTCCAGCATCTTGATTATTTGGATTTTTGTTATTTTGTAAATGTTTGGAAAAATGTATTGTCAATCAAATAATTACCATAATCGGCCTTTTTATTTATTTTCAAAGTATATCAGTCACTGTGAAGTGCAAAACATATCTGAAACCAAACATCCACGAAATGAATGATGGCAGAACTTCTCTAATGAGACCATGTGAAAATCGCTCAAGGAAATCCCAAATTGACTGCAAATGAGGACAAGTACGCTGCAATGTTGTCTGTTTATTTTTTTTTTAAAAACATCCTCTACATGCATAGCATTTGTTTTAAGTGGCTTTATGGGGTCAAAAACACATGTTGTGCATAAATTAAAAGTAAAATGGACTTGTGGAGTTTGAATCCTTGGAATTATGTTTTATGTACATAATTCCAAGGATTATGAATTATGTATTATGCACATAATTATGAATGATGTACTACAAAACTGAACAGTAGTTTTACACTCGCAAGTAAAATATGTACTGATGTGGAAAAAAGTGAAACTTGCATTCACTATATTTCCCCCAATATAAAAATATTGTAGGAACAATTGTTTGAAGTGAGGGGAAGGTATTAGTCCTATAATGTTGTCTTATAATGCTGGTCAGAAGAGGAGCAGCCACTGCGACATCTAACCTTAATGCTGCCACAATTATATTGTTCCAAATTAGAGTTTTTGTCACTAGTGGTCATCACCATGCATTTATACAGATCTTAAATTACATGAACCTAAATGTATTTTGGATTCTGTAACAATATCTCACAGATAATTTATAAACCTGAGAGACTAAATTTTTGTGCAAATAAATCTGTCAGGTTCCTACAATGTAAAAACAAAACAAAACAAAAAAGCTAACTTTTTCTTTGGTTAAATAAACAATTGTGATGGTGTCACAAGGAATCAAACTAACAAATGCTCTCCATCACTGATGTCACATAAAAGTTTTACTTATTAAAGTTACCTTTTGCTTGCAGAACAGAAAACAACATTCAAACATCAGTCATTGACTAGAAAACATTAAGGTTGACCTCAACTTGACATGTGAGGCTGCAGTCATGAATTTCAACATTTTTCTTGAGCTGAAACAGTGGTCAGTTTACTTACCTCCTGATAGCACACTATTGCTACAGCGAGTCCAGCTTACTGGCTGCAGGCATCAGCAGCATATACACACAAAAAGGACCAGTCTGTGTATTTACAGTCTGTCTGCCCTTGGTTTTCTCTGCTTGTGACTGTGAATGCATTTGCATGTCTGTCCCCAAGCTGTCCCATATAGTCTGAAGCTAACTCATAGTAAAACAGTATAACTCTCCAGTGATAGTGCATGATTGGATTCCATGCTACTACACTAAACATGTTTTTGTTTTATAAACTGTGAAGTCTGGAAGTCCTGACAGCTCATAACTGGGTGTGTTCTTGTTGACAGTCCTCAGAGCTGAGTAGCTGTGGACCTTAAACATGTTTGTCTGGCTTCCTGAGATGTGGTCTTTGTATTTTGGGTCGTCTCCCCCGTCAAGATAAAACATTATACCTTTTGTGAACTCCTTACTCCCTGCCTCTAGAGGAAAGGAATGAGTCCTCAAAAGGCTGCAAAGAATATGACACCTTTAAATCCCAAGGCAAGCAACTCTAAACTAATACAAGCACAGGGTAACTATTCACTCTTTGTCTTCTGTCCTTGCCAACTACATTAGTGTATCAAAACGTGTGTCCATCTCACAAACCCATGCACAAACCATTTACCCAAAACAACAAAAAAGTACGGCCCAAATGCAAAACCTACCAAGAAATGACCAAAGACATAAAATGACAGCTGAGGACATTAATAATGAGAGAATCAGCAAAGAAGTGGTAACTCTGGAGGAGCTGGAGAGATCTACATCTCAGGTGGGACAATCTGTTAACAAGACAACTATTATTGGTGCACTCCACAAAACTGGCTTTTATAGAGTGGTCAGAAAACAACCATTGTAGAAAGAAAGTCAGACGAAATCCGGTTTGCTGTTTGTGATAAGCAATGTAGAGGACACAACAAACACACTGGGGAAATGTAACTTTTTGGACTATGTGCAAAATCCTCTATGTGAAGGAGGGTTTCCTAAGTGAAGGAAATCTAGGTCTGCACATTACCCTGATCACAACATCCTCACCATAGTTATGCATGGTAGAGACATCATAATGTTGTGGGGTTTCTTCATAAATGCTCTTAAAGGGCCAGTTGTGCCATAATGTATTGATAAAACCTGTTAAACTGTTAAGAATATTAATGAATTCTTAAAATCAAATAATGTTGAACATCTTTTTAGTCCCTCCAGAATTTCACAATTGTTTTTGTGACTTTTTTTGCAGTAGAAATCAAAGTGTTTGTGGTACTAATTTGGAAATATTTGCATTCATTTATGACAGTAAATGCAACTTTTTATTACTGACTGTATAGATTGTGGACTATAATCTGACATCAATTAAGGCAGCTGTTTAGTACAAGTAAGAACGTTTTTGACAATTTTTGAGAAAAATCTGCAATAAACTCCCAATTATGTATTAGCGCAAAAAAAGTGCGAGGATTTGTTAATTTCCACGACAATTTGCAAGAAACTGAAGGCACTGATTGGTATAATTTGGCAGTAAATTTTCAATCAAAACACTAGATTTGATTGAAAACATAATATTTAATCAGACTTAATGTTTAGTCTAAAATCTAGAGGGCCACGTAAAAAGCTATCATGGACTGGATTTGGTCCACGGGCCTTGAGTTTGACACGTGATCTAAAGTATTGACTAATGCTTACAGAATTGAAATGAACAGCACACTTTTAGATTTTTATGTTCATATATTTTGAAAACTGTGTGATGCTCTTTATGTAGACAAACTGTGAAATATATTCACAGGTAATGAGAGTGTAAATCATTTGAAGCCACAAACCTGCTGCAGGTTTATGTAACTTTTTCAGCTTAAGCACTTTTCACACTAATTTTCAAAGCACAATCTGAGCGTTTTCAGAAGAGGCTTTCTCATTTGTTAAACTTTAACTCTGACCTGTGAAGCATTCAGGCATATAAAAAGGCTGCCAACGTCTTTACACACACCCCAGTTTTTCTAGGAATTTGTCACAGCCACAAACATAGGAACAGATGTGCATAAAAAAAATACAGTTCTGTTGGCAAGACACAACATGAACTTTATAGGAGGCATTAAATAGCTGTGAATGTGATGTTTGCTGCCGTTCTGTTTTTATATAGAGTGTCCATAGACTCTCAACTTTTACTGCTTTGGGGTTTTGAGATCCAACAAGATGAGGGGAAAAACTGGAGTCTGTTCATGGTTACAAGTTCAATCAAAAATGTCAAATAAGAATTAAACAGCTTACAGAATAAAAGTTTATTGTTAATACTTGCAAGCTTATTTACTAGCGCTTCTGGAGAATGAGAAAGCAGCTAAACAGTTTACAGAAGAAGCATTATAGTGCCTTAACAAGTTTCCTTGCTCTAATCTTAAAAGCTACCTCAGACAATTTGTCTCGCTGCTCAGCCAGGACAGAAAGCATCCTCACACTCTCCCCCCAGGCTACTGGCTCACATGTTGGCGCCTATTACTGACTAAAGATAAAATATTTCTCAATATGCACAAAATTACAGTAACTGTTGTCTGGCCAGTAAACTTGTGACTGTTGTCATAAGAGGTTGTAATCAAAGGCTTAATGTGTCTGATGTGTCTGTGGCGTATGTCTGAATAAAGGCCTTGTATGAGTTTTTCAAGTTCTAAAAGAGAACAGAAAATGTGTTTTTAGTTGCAATGAGAGAGATCTTCAAGAATTGGATGAATCTCGTTTAACTGTAATCCGACCTGACCTAAAGCAAAGAATTTATGGGGGCTATTCTGATTAACATTAGCGACACAGTTCTGTTTATTTCCAAGCAATTGCAGGTTAATTATCTATCATTGCTATTCAACAATAAATGTGATTAAAAAAAATTCCGATACTGAGGGAAAACTTTGAACCCTAATAGGAAGGGACGTTCCAGGGCTTCAGTGGCTCCAGTACACCGGGGAACACTAATCTTTGTTTCTGGAACGGTTGATCCAGTGAAGACACTGATGAATCATGACATTTCAGACTGGGCTGCCAGTCGATGGCATGCCTTTGCTCACCCGACAATGTTTCCTCTTTGGCTTAGAGCCTCTCTGCAGTGCAGACAACCTCGAGCATGAGATTTAAGCAACCCATGGCATTTAGCCAGCAGCTAATGGTTCTATCTTTTGCTTTAACCACAGATTGTAGAAAAGTTATCAAAATGACCACATATTCCTTACAATGCAAGGCCCTGGTTTGTGTACATGGTTGTTTCTTTCATCCATCTCTCTGTTGCCTTGTGATTAATTGAAACTTCTCACCCATTGGCTGCTGAACCTGGGCACCAGCACAACCCCAGCAACCCTGGGTGATTAAGGGATCTATGGAAAAAGCAGTGAAACAGACTTTTATCTATTTATTTTTTGCTAACTTTAGAAACGACTTTACCAACCAGGCAGGCAGACAGCTGTTACTTTTGTTTTCTCCCAAACCGTAGTTATTTCCAACACCCATTTCTGTGAAGTCACTCAGTATGAAAGTGAAAGTGAGCTGAAAATCTTTTTACTGTATTTGCCAGCTGCAGCTTGAATTAGCACTGGGTGAACACACTAATATTCGCTAAGTGCAACATGCTCAGAGTAGTTGTGTTAAAAATAGTTTTACAGAACAAAACTTCTCCAAACAAAAAAAAGAAACCAACCCACAAAAGACAACAAAAGAGTATAACTCTTAACTGCTCTCTGACTCACATCTGATGTGAATATGAATATGAGCACCAAGAATGGGAGAAAAACAAGAACACTACGACATATAAACATAAATCCAAAGATGTTTTAAGTGAAAAACGAAATATTAATGTGCAAAAAGTTCAATATATCTTCAGGTTGGAGCTAAAAGGACATGGAACAAAAAGAAGTAACAGGGCAATACACCGTCGCTTGTGATGGTGCAATATGATGCATGCAGAAGTAAAATAATTAGGAGGAGGGTTACACTTCATTCCATCCAATCATCTGCAACCCACACAAGCACAACATGTGTGTCTTTCCATGTGTAAGAACCATTTTCAACTAAGTAATTTCAAGATACTATCGCTGGATCTTTCGAATTCCATCAAAATTTTTATCTCATTACCAGTGCCATCTTTGACTCTTTAAAGTATAAATGATTTTATGATCATAAGTGTTAATTTCAAAATTGTCTTTTTAAGACTCTATACACATACATTAATAGCTCTAAAAATTGTATCCTGTTAGTAAGCTAGAAATTTCTATTTAAGACATGGTCTTTTCAATATGTCAAACTAACTGGTGTCTACTACTTCAGTGTAATTCACAGCCAGAGATACCATCAATGTCCCTTTATAGCTTCCTTGTAAAGCCTCTAGAAACTCCTGCTGTAACTGAACTGTCAATGGTGCCTCTAAAGCCAGAATACAGTGATTATGTTACATGGCTGAACAGAAGCAGTGCTCAAACACAAGACCTCCCTTGTTACACAGGACAAAGACTGATTGTCGGTTAAATGCTTTGCCTATTCTAGGAATATTACCGTTACTGTGTAATGAACCTACATGAGTTTGTCAAGTCTCACTTCAAGGAAATGATTCTTTTTTTTAGGAATAAGGATTTACATTATGAGCTAACCAGTTCTGCAGCTTAGTTTTACTCTTCATCCAGTTCATTGAAACCTTAAATCTATCATTAAAGTCTTGCATAGATTATTTATGCAAGACTTTTGCAATGGCAGAACATATTCCAACTTAAATGTGATTGCAGAGTTTAAGCTCGAGATACTTATAATCACCCATTTTACAACAAAAAAGGCAAAAGATGACCATATTCACGATTTGGTGTAAAAATACAAATGGCAATGAGTCGTTTGGGGTCTAAAATGAAATCTAAAACAACTGTTTATCAAAGAAAGATTTCAAGGAATTTGCACATTTGTCCTGCTAGAATCCCAGTAAACAATTCGAGGAATACCTTCAAGCACATCACTGGGCAAGTTTAAGCTTGAAAAAGCTGAAATCTTTAATCTCTGAGACAGTACTGAGAAAGAATGAGCAAATGATCATTCTGGGAATTTTTTTTTGAGTGCTTGAAGTTACTTTTACTGTTTAAATTAAAGTTTACACTTGCCAAGCTGTGTGTTCTGGATTAAAAGGAGCATCAAAACTGTTGTCAGGAACAACTTCAAAAGCAAGGCTCAGTGATGGTACGATGTTTCGCAGCCCTTCCGAAGAAGACAGCATGAATGCAGCAACATAGCAGAGAGCAATGTGTGTTGCCTTCAAAACCATTGTTTTTTTTTCCAGGCATGCCTGTGTGTTTAGCATAAAATTATATTATTGAGAATTGGCACTGTACAGATAGCATGAATTGAAAATGAACTCGAATCCAGTAGGAAACACGTACTGGAGCAACCTACCCCTACTCATGTTCCCAAATCTAAAATGTGTCATTTAAAGAGTTCTGAATTTGACCAAAAAAATCTTAAAGCATTTTAAAGTGTGTTGCAGGAAAAATGGAGCAAGATGGCACATTGAACTTCTTATTACCAAAATGATTTAACAAACAGAAAGGTCCGAGTAAATGTAATAATGTTACTTAATTTCTATTTTTTTCTTATTAAATAATGCACTATAGCAAGACACTTTGATTTTTAATAAAAATCTGAGAATACACATAACTAATTGTGTTTATAGAATTTGCACTTAAAAGAAAAGTTGGATTTCTCTAGCATTGCATGAGCTATTGTCTCCTGTCATCCAGGTTCTTTTTTTTTTTTGTCCCCACCAGGAGGCTTTTTGTGGGCTCTAGTGTCCCTTATTTCACAGTAGGCTGACAGGAAGGGGGCAAGGAGAGGGGGGGGAAGACATGCAGCAAAGGCCACCAGGCCCGGGAGTTGAACCCACGACATCCGCGTCGAGGACCAAGGCCTCCAAACGTGGGGCATGCTAACCCCCTGCGCCACCACAGCACGCCCCATCCATCCAGGTTCTACACTTGGAAACTCATGATGACAGACATTGAACAAATCAACTGACTGATTGTGCAAGTTTCCTTCCCATCAAGAGGCCTAGGTGGGTTGGGGAAGATGAAAACACAGCACAAACATAATACAATGGACAGGGAAGCATATCTTTAGTTTCACATGGTCAAACTACTGTGCACGCCTACATTTGTTAAAAATATCCCATCACGAAGGGATGGGATATTTTGTTATAGAACAAGAGAACATATACACTTACTTTTACCTTAAATGCCAGTTTTATTTCTCAATTCCAAGAAAACTTAGAGTATTCGGTTTAAAAAGCTTAAAGTAAATTCTCTGAAATAACAGGATGAATATTTCCTGTTTATGTCAGAAATGACTCTAAAAAAAAATAAATAAATAAATAAAAATCCAACAATCTGTTAATCTCAGCCAGAAACCAAAAGGGTTTCTGTGTCCCAGCCTTGCAATATTTATCTAACAGTTCAAGTTCAAGTCTTTCCAAGATCCCCCTACAGATCAGCACATCTTTGGAGACTGCTGGTCACAAAATAACACATGTGTTAATGCATCCACAGTGGCTAATCTGTTATCAGATGTGTCGTTTCCGTTGTGTTATCTGGACTGCCAGAAAATGCGGAAGTCGAAATCCCAACAGAGCTTTCACAAGAGACCACCATCATGGTCCCTTAGCAGCTTTGCTGTGCCCAGCGGGGTATCGCTAAACATCCGTTAGACTACAACAAATAGTATTACAATATTTGGAAAAGATTAATTGTATTTCAGTAAATATTAAGGGAAATAGGACATTTTCTCAGTATCTTATCTTCTGGCTGGTCGTATTAAGTGAACACAGTCAAACTTCCTGATTTACAGAGAAACGGTTGTTGTTTTGCGAGCAGGTTTTGTGTTGTTTAGCATGCTCAAATGTCTAACTTCATTTCTGATCTACTAATCTTATGATCCACAGCCTACAACAACAACAACCCAGCCAGCAGCAGCTTTGCGCATGTGTGACTTATTTGCAGCCTAGATCCAAAGAATGATCATCTCCTGCTCTGACTGCATCTTGGGAGAACTGTTAGTAGTTTATTTTTCACAAGTTGTCATAATACTTGCTGAGACAGAGTTGCAAAGTTGGAACATAAATATCTGTAGGGGAACTTGCTACCTTATTAATTAAATGCATGAAATGCTGTAAAATACACCAATGGTTTAAGTTTTAACATGCATTGCTAATTGTATTTTCCTTGGCCACTATGCACTGGAAGCAACTCGGAAATTAGCCAGAAGGATGGTATAGATGGACAAAGAGGATGCAGCAGGTGTGACTTTCATGTTAGTGAATAATTTAATTACATGAATAGAGAGATTGCTGTTCCTGATTAAGTGGTGAAATGAAACTTTTTTCAAGGCATGCCCTGAAAACATCCCAATGAACAGGAAATGAAAAACAAGAAACACTGTTGGCCTTGACAGGAAAACCATAGTGAAACACATATGAATAAACTACCAAGAAACAAAGCAAAACAGGCGGAGTAGTTACTGCAGGAGGTAACCACGCCTTAAATGTGCTAAAAAGATCTTAATTATTGCAGGTAACACTGACAGAAAGAAAAACTAAGTGAACATGGTGAAAAACTGGTATTATATATTGAACTATGACAACAAAACCAAAAACCATGAAATGAAGATAAACAAAACTGAGGATACTGAAACCAAAATTCAAAAGCATTTACATTGAAAAACATCCGCTCAACCTTGCCATACTAACACACCAAAATCCTGTTCCAGCATAAAACCACATGAAATCAATTATTTTGGCAATTATTGTAATTGCCAAACCAATTATTAAAACAATAGGAGAGAACTGAGCAGTTACAATTTATTTAATCAGAAAATGCAGGAATAGTCTGACTCCCATTCACCTAACATGGGTATGTCAACTGAAATTGGTAAGACTAGTAGAAGACATTTATATTTGATTACTGAATCATAAATACAGAAAAACTGTATAAATAAATAAAATGTTTTGAAATTACATGAAATATGTGCTGATATGAACCTTGTATTAGATAAAGTTAATGGAAATATTTCCACTGAAACTTTCCTAAAAGGCTGTTTTCCTTCTTATATACTCATAAAACTTCATATACATAAAAACACATTTTTATGATTGCACCTAGAAACCTAAACAGATCCTTGTAAATCTTCATTTCCATAAAGCTCTTTGCATGCAAGTCTAACATAGGAGAATCTCAAATTTAAAGCTGTTTAATCATGTCCAATCCTCCCCATGTGAACCACCAATTGGTTTGTGAATGGGATGTGCTACTAGGGTTTTGAAACCTCAGCATGGGGATCAACCAGCAGTCCAATCATTCCTGGGATTCTTCTTTCTGTCAGGAATCGCTGTGATCTCAGATGTCTGGCTTGCTTTATTCCAGTTTGTTCCTATATGGAATTTGCTTTCAAGTGCTGGGCATGCTGACAGTCCAAATGATCACTACCTTATCAACACTTTTTTTTAAACAGAATTATTTTTTTATCTTATTTTCAAGTCATTTATGACTATTTGTTTTATATAAAAAATGTTAGTTTAGGAAGTGTGATTAATAATTGCTTTTCTAATGTCATATTCTGGTTATATATAGATAAGAAATATGTAATTTTCAACAAATGAAATATCACAAAATCACATTCATTAATAAAATGGCATTGTTTATTTATTTATTTATTATTTTCATTTTTGTGAATACTTTTTCCACAATATTAAAAACACAAACTTGTGGAAGACGGCGTTTCGTTCAAATTAAGCCAGAGCTAAACTTTTAGCTGTTGGCAGCATCATGCCGTGAGATGCCATATTTCAATATTGACAGAAAAAAAGGGGGAAATAAATCAAAAGGTTGACACTTTATCTAATTAAAAATAATGAAAAAGAATATAGGTTGCAAATTTAATTGCATGGACTGGAACTGCAAAGTATTTTAAAAAATGCAACATAGTTTTTAAGTAGATAAGTTTTCTCTCTCTCTCTCCTTAAAGCGTAATGTGCTATAAAAGAAAGAAAGACATGAAAGGAGTGAAAGACAGCCTTTTTGCACATTAATAATATCTTTGGTATGTTCAAAGAACAAGTTAGCACTTGCAGTTCGAGTGCCTGTACCACAGAGCTCCTTTGATATTACGTCCCATCATCAGAAATGCAGTGTTTTGCCAATGAAAGCATGTGTAAGCACAATTGCCACTCTCATTTTTAACTTTCAGTCCACTCAGCAAATCTTTCCTATACATTTCTTTTCTCATCAAAGCGGCAAATGGCAGACAAACAGCAAATTCCCTACCATTCTTTTCTTTGGCAACAGTTTTCTAGCACAGTCTGATTTAATGGAGAGCATCTGTAAATATCAGTTTTTAAGTATGTCACAGATTCTGGATTAGATTGAGGAGCAGCTTCCTTGTCCCAGCAGAATAACAGCATGATGCTGGTGGCATCATGCTGTTATAAAAGACAACATGTTTATATCTTATCAAAAAATATTTCTTTTTAAATAAGCAAACCTTTCCAGTTTGCTTATTTTTTTCATCGTGTTTTCTTTTAAGATAAAAAAAAACAGCATCAGTTTATTATAAGAAAAGTTAACCGTTTGAAACTTTCATTGTTCAAGTTTTATTTTTCTTTGGAATTTACCACGAAACTTCAGCGTGTTGAGCTTTTTGGATTTGTGCTGCCTGTCAGATTTTCTCTCCACTAAATAAACATTGTTTTATTATTCAAGTTGGGTTATCTTTAGTTGTATTTACTTGAAGAAGTAAATGCATCTTCAATTGCAGAAATGTTTAGCTTTTTAAAAGTTTGGCCAGAATGTGACTGAACAGCAGAACCTCCGGACCCAATTGGTTTTAAGGCGGGGCCAGTGCCTATTCAGCTCCTCCCATTGGATCTACCACAATATTAACTAATTTCTAATGGTGCAAATATTGTTTTATCAGTCCTGATAATTGATATAGCTAGATACTTTATTGCAGTGCATTGTATTATTAGAGACACTATTATATTCTACAATAAATAACTTTACGTGAATATTTTATTTAGAAAGAGAAAATGTTCAGATAGTGGTTTTTCTATCTAAATTTGTAATACTAAATTTGTTTCATTTGATTATGATGCAGTTTTGAGCAGTGTCACATACCTAAGTGTGTTTTTGATGTTTCTGCGAGCTGTGCACCTGTGCACAAATATCAAAGCACCAGCAGTGTTTGCTCTCCTTCGGCTTGCTTGGGGCGGGTCTCCGCAACTCCACCCTCCGCTGCTCTCTGCTTTTAGGTCGCATTTGGCCGCCGGTTGTGCACGTGGGAGCATATGCAACAAGTGAATGAGTTGGCACGCGCGCTCTGTCCGGCTTTTTAAACTTTTTTGCCCCGCTGATTTGTCTGTCTCGAGACCGATGCTGTCAGCTGCCGCGCGCTCCTCTCTATCTGTTCCCAGCTTTGTCTCAACGAAGGAGAAACTCTCGTGAGCTTCAACTTTTTAGAGTTACTGAGAATGAGCTTCGCATAACGTCGACATTTTCTTTGTTATCTACCCCCTCCTCTTGTGTTTGCCCCGCTCTACTGCATAGAAGTATGGTAGATAAAGGCCCCTTGCTGACTTCTGCCATCATCTTCTACCTCTCCATTGGGGCAGCAATATTTCAGGTCCTGGAGGAGCCCAACTGGAAGGAGGCTGTGAAGCAGTACAGGCAGCAGAAGGAGAAAATACTTGAGGACTACCCTTGCCTATCCAAAGATGACCTGGACAAAATATTAGAGGTATGTTATTTACATTGGTTATCAGAGAAGTAGCTGTTTATAACTTCTCTCTGCTTGGTTACAAGAAAATGAATGGGCGTGCTCTCATAGAGGGGTGACACAGGATGAGTCTCAGCTGGTTTGTAAAGCTTTCACTGGAAACTTTTAACAGAGCTCCTGAGGAATGAGCTGGTGCAAGGCTGAGGGTCAACACACCCTCCAAAGAGGCGCCTCATGGCCTGAATTCTCTGGAGCACTAAAACTTTTAGACGTTGCCTTATCTCCCTGTCGCTGAATGATAAGTCATTTATGACAGGCAGCTCTCAGCTGACTGATGCAAATTTTCTCTCCTTTGTCTGGAGGAGTCATTGTTCAAGAGGTTGCTGCACCCAATGGAGTTTACACTTCTCACAGTTTTAGTTCTGTTTTTTTGTGGGCCCTGTACTGGAGTCTTTCAGCCAGCAGGGACTGAACTTATGAGGAATTTTTTTTTAATGTTTTTTGGTTGACATATGATATTTTTTTTTTCTTTGAAATCCCAGAACTTTACATTTATTTGAGATGTTCAAACATGGCAAAAATTTCTCTTTCTCTTTATTAGGTTCTTTGGAGCTTAACTAATTTATTTGGGGAAAGTTTTCCTCTCTTTTTCCAATCCCAGAGACATGTCTGAACCTGTGCCCCCTTTTTGGGTCCAGTGTCAGGGGGATTTATTATCCTCCCCATCCCCCCTTCTGTCTCTCCTCTTTGTGTGCTGGTGGGGGGATTGAAAAGGGATATGCCCATGAATCCCCCCCCCCCTATTCATAACAAATCTGCTTGTGCATGAAATCAGCGGCGTAATCTGGTCGGATGATTTTGGAAATTTTCCATTTTGGCAATTGATTATGAAACTCAACCATAAGTAGGAGTAAACTGAAACACTTTGCTCTCATGCACGGCAAAAAGGACTACATAAAGTCATGTGTGCGGCTTCATGGCACATTGAAAAGATCGTATCATGTTACTTGTTTGGCATTTCACTCAGTTTTTTTTTTTTTTTTTTTTCACAGCCGTGCAGATAGCGGTTGCCGTTTGCCAAAACACCTGCTGCAAATGTGCTGGTTTAGGTTTCCCTAAAGATTGCTGTAATTTGGCAGAGGTTGTTAGATTTCCATGATGGAAACTTTGTAAGCAGTTAAAACTTATAAAGCAGCTCAACAAGGAAGGCGACACTCATAAAAGTCAGTCCTCTCTGCTTTATTAACAAGAAGTTTACTATTAACCACAGGCATCCTTGCAGTGGGCACAGTTCACAGACTGGGTTTTATAACCCATCAGCGCTGGTGCTTGAGAGGCGTTTATGAAGTACGATGAGGGTGCTGCTGGGCAGAGACGTTATCTCTACTGCACGTAAAGCATTAAGCCCTCTTCAGTGTTATACACCAGAATCCTTATTTTCCCTTTTTACCCCCTCATTTTTCACAGTTGCAAAAAGAAAAGCCTAAAGAATTAGGAAGTTTAAAACATAGAAGTACACCTTTGGTGAACTTAAGCAGAGAAACATCTAAAAGCTAGAGAACATTGACTCTAGAGAATTTGAGTTTGACACCTCTGCCTGGATGTAGATGTTTAACTTTGAAATTTCCAGAAGCTAGCCAACATTTATAAATCTAGCTATTACCCATGTCAGATAAAAAAGCTCTAAAGGATAACTTTGTTCAATCTTCCTGCCATCTCCTGAAATTCTTGCTCTCTCTCACGCACACATCTTTAATGAACCACAAAAACATTGTGTGTTTTTAAAAACTCTTCTTAGATCACAGATGATTTCTTGGTACGTCTCAAGTGACTGTCGAACAGTGCTGGGAGTGAAAGAAATTTAGCATGTGGCAGCAAATACTCTATCTAATACCAACCTTAAACTTTTTTTTTCCTCCACCTCAGCTTGTGTTTCGACTCATTAACCTTCCTAATTTTAAACATGAGATGAGGCAGATAATTCAGTTTAACCATTTTGCTGCAAAAGTAAGAGTCAAGCAGGATTTCAACACCCAACAATCACATGTTTGTGGCAATACATCCTTTTGCTGAAATACGGGGGAAATGATCAGACAGGAATGAAGTGGTGCAGAGTTTTCAGGAAGAGCTTTTTGTCTTGTGACCTGGATCTTGAGTTGTTGTTTTCTAACAGGAAAATGCATCCTTTCTCATTTCGAAAGTAGAATGAATGTTGATGCCACCCTTAAGATATTTATTTGTTAGAGCTCTCCCAAAGGGATGTGTTCATTTAATCTTTTTAATCAGGTTCTCAATTCCTCCTTTAAACCTCTGGAAAGATTGGACAGTAATTAAAGTTTAATTAGTTTAACTACAGTATTGATTGCCTTAAAAAAACTGAATAATTTAAACCAGTACCATGATTTATTGCAACTACAGATGTTCAGTTTTAAGTCCTTTCACTGACAGCTTTCTTCTTTTATTATATCAAATAAAAAGATCTGAAGGGTTTTTCTTTCTTAATCAATGAAGCCATAGTCCTGATTATTGTTAGTGTTAGCGCACTGAGTGGTGTGTATTCTCAGATGCTGTTTATAACCCAATTATGGGAATTAATTCATATTGACATGGAGGAGCTTAAGTGACTCTTTTGTTTGTAACTCTGTAAATCTACAAGCAGCTGCTGCTGCGTTGCAGTTGGAAGTGGAAAAGTACAGAGCAACTGGAGCAGCTTGCTCTGCATTCAGCTGTCTTGGTAACTTTTTTTTATATCTTGTTTCATTTTTATCTCCCCCAACTGTGTGTCAGGCTGTCATAGAGTGACAGAGGATGAGTAGTCAGTCAGGGTGACGGAAAACCAATTTGCAGAATAAATAGGAGAATCCTACTTTACAATTTTGGTTTGAAACTTTCTTTGAATACTCTAGAAATCAGTCGTATTCTTAACTTGCAGTAAGGTTGGTATGCGATTCTCATAATTGTGAAAATTGCATCTGTGTTTTCTTTTCTTTTCTTTTTTTTTTTGCTTATTTGTCCATATATAGATGTCCTCCTGAGCAACACAAATAGACTATAAAGGTGTGCGGATCTTCTCTTCTGTTGAGGAAGAAATGACCTGACCTTTTTATGGTCATTTTAACCCTTGTCTGCTCTGTTATGAAGAGAAGCACCTCTTGTTGGTATTTGTCCTGTCAGCTCACAAGCTCCTTTTAAAGTGCTGCAGAATGACTGCCAGCATAAGCCCCCACTGTGTTTTATAAATTCAGCAGTTTTTCTCGGGAAGTCAACAATCATCACTTCCTTATCTGGCAAGAAAAGAGTCACCATGTTTGACTTTACCTTATTAGGTTAAAATTAGGTGCAAAGCTAAAAACACACTAGCATAGAAAGACCACAGATGTGATACACGGCTAGCGTTACCGAAACCGCATGCTGTAGAAAATGTAGATTCTTGACTTTAGTTTGATATTCCCAAAAAGTTCCCAGTAGTAAGAAGCCAACATGTACAGAAAGCAAGAGCAACTTTCTTTTATCCACTGATAGTTCTGCTCTCTTTTGCAGTCTGAATGATCCCCACATCTGCGTTTTTCTTCTTCTTAAATATTTCTGTTACGGAAAGTAGCTCATTTAATCTTCACTAAAGAGTTATTTTTTCCCAGCTCTACATGGAAGTATCTTGATATGGGAGAATCACTGGTTGTGTGTGTTGTCAGCTGGCCAGTCACATGTTGGGACTGATAAAGCTGGAAGGTCAATTTCACACGCGCTCAATTGGTTGCAAATTATTTTATTAAATTGCATTCAAAGATACCACAGATAACGGTTAAAAAGTCATTGTCCTAAGAAATGGTGTCTAAGACCTACAAAAAGTGCCTAAAAAGCATTTAATCAAGACCACACAAAATGTGGTCTGTGTTGGATCATTACTGTACAGTATTTTGAGTTGTTTTAAGTTGCACAGCTGTGTTAGCCTCGAATCCAGTGAGATTCTTTTACTATTTATACTAAAATTGGAACACTTTAAGGTCAAATGACATTACACAGATCACTGTTTACTTTAGCTCCTTGTTTATATAATGTAACCTGCTCCACAGTGCTGAATAGACTCTGAGATTTTCTTTTAAGTTATGTCTGATCATGTCATCATCTGTGTACATTTATCTGGTGCCAAAATTGATTTTACCTTATGAATATTTTTAAAGCAAACACTGTTGTGACATGCTAATCCATCAAATTCTTATTAATTTAAAGTCTGTCTCGACATAAACATGATCGACACAAAGCCTCAACAGTCCAACATAGAAGCTTTGTTTTTCATGCCAAAGAATTGCTCCCCTTTGTCTGGTAATTACAGGGCATAGATGTCCCAGACCTGTTATTATTAAACAACCAAGCTTCTTCCAGCATGTTGGAGCTTATGTGAATTTTGCTAATGTGTGCACATTTCCTCAGCTACCAGTACACCAGGAGAAGGAGACCTCGGGGCAATGCATTGTCCCAGCACACATGGTCCGGTGTTTGCTTATTCCCAAAAGGGGAAAGTCCAGTTTTTGTTTTGGCAGCTCAAGGACGTGTATGGTCAAGAATGATTGATTAGGAGCTGTTCGCCTCAAGCTGTGGTTATGGCAGTATGACATGCATGGGGTATTTTGAAGACAACTTTCTTGAGATTTCTTTCTTGACATTCGTCATTGTGCAACTGATCTTTAGAGGATGTAGCACTTGCTTTCCTGTTTCGTAATGATGAAATAAGCAGCATCCCTTGTTTCTGTTGGTTAATTCCCTGGAGATGAAATCAGCCAGGAAGGACATGATAAAACAAATTACATCTTCACTTATCAGATTTATCAGGCTCCTTTGATCTTAGCTGAATTCAAATTTTTAAATTCACCAATGTTTATTTAAAAGGCCAAGGTTGATAATCTTATGTTTGCAAACCAACTCTAATTCAGTCTAACTCAATCTAATTGTATAAGGTTATATTCTATGCAGTTTCTTAACAATGTTGTTTTCTTTTGTCTTCAGGTAGTGTCTGATGCTGCAGGCCAAGGGGTCACCATAACTGGCAGTAAGACGTTTAACAACTGGAACTGGCCAAATGCTGTCATCTTTGCTGCTACAGTCATCACCACCATCGGTATGTGTGATTTATCATAAAATTCAATCAGTTTTTTTTAGAAGCAGATTAAATAACATTTCAATTTTAGGAAATTTTTTTTGCACCAACGTCTGATGCCGTCTGTCGTTATTTGCATAATTTTGAATTGGCATCTGGGTCTCTTGTAGTTTACAATTATAGCTTCAGACAGAATTTCACAAGGGGGTGTAACAGAAATCAAGCTTAAACTGGACAATGAGATGTTAAAGAATGCTAGAATGGGTGTGTTACAAGAAAAATGGAGGCAGCTTTACCAACCTGAGAGGTATTTAATCACTCTAACATCTGATAAATATAGCTAATTTGCACATAATTCTAAAACAAACTGTAGGAGGAATGAAGGTCAAAAAAGCCACAAGATTTTGCGTAAACACTTCTCTCTTGTTTGTCCCACAAATCATGAAGTGGGAAGTAGAAAAAATATGACTAGATTTTTTTTAAATCCTGTAAATATCCTTAAAGTTTTTATTATATTCTTAAAAATGTAACACCTGCAATTTTTTTCCTGCTATCTTAATATTGCTTTGCAGTTTCACTCAACAGCATACTTTGGATTTATAGTGTTTCTCATAAAAATCAACAGGATGGGCTGATAGATGTATTATAGACACGTTCTCCAGGTTAATCAAATTAAATGTAAGACTATTGATCCATCCATCCATCCATTTTCTGTACACCCTAGTGGGCTTGGGAGGGGTGCTGGTGCCTACCTCCAGTGAACGTTTCTGGCAAGAGGCAGGTTACACCCTGAGCAGGTTGCCAGTCCATCGCAGATGTTAGACTATTGAATTGAAATTTTTATGTATGTTTTATTTCAGAAATTGGCTCCTTAAATTAATACAAGTAAACCAATTCTCTAGAATGAATTTATTAGATTTATTTATTGATTCGTGGCATTTTTGCCACCTGATAAATGTAATACATTCTTGACTTTTTGCCTTTTTTTTTATGATAAAATCTAATTTGCGAGTTCTGGTATCTGCTGTTCGACATGTCTGTCTAATTTCCTGTTTTAAACTCATTTTATTTTTTTATTTAATTCTTTAAAGGATATGGAAACATCGCCCCTAAAACCTCAGAAGGCCGGGTATTTTGCATCTTCTATGGGCTTTTTGGGGTGCCCCTTTGTCTTACCTGGATCAGTGAGCTGGGCAAGTTTTTTGGTGGCAGAGCAAAGCACCTGGGACAGTTTCTAACCAAAAAGGGGTTTTCATTGGTAAGTTGTTTTTACTTTTAGTTCTTCAGTCCTTTAGGAAACATCTGGTTTTCCCCCTATATAAATATTTGTTTTATTTTCCAGAGAAAAGCCCAGTTTACCTGCACAGCCATTTTTCTTCTCTGGGGTGTGCTGGTCCATTTAGTCCTTCCGCCTTTTGTGTTCATGTCCCAGGAGGGCTGGACGTACATCGAAGGGTTGTACTTCTCTTTTGTCACCTTGACCACAATTGGTTTTGGGGACTTGGTTGCAGGTGAGCAGATTACTGAAACAATAAAAAATAGGTTAGAGTTTCTTTTTCTTAAAAAAGTCTATGAAATGTCCTAAGCACAGTAACCCTAATTTTAGACCTTAAAAGTGTAGGCTGTAAATTTCATTCAGTAAGGTTTGATCGTTCATGGCTTCTTTGATTAATTGCTCTTTCTTAAGTGAAGAGCTGTACTGGAAGTGTTCATCAATGGTTGTGAGAAAACTAATCCGTGTCATACATAAGATAAAAATATCTTATAGTTTTAAATTTAACTTAACTTTTTCTTTTTCACCTGTTACACAGAGAAATATTAACATTTTCTCTATTTCTGTAGGTGTGGAGCCAAATAAAGAGTATCCAACTCTGTACCGTTACTTTGTGGAAGTCTGGATTTATCTGGGGCTGGCCTGGCTGTCCTTGTTCTTCAACTGGAAAGTGCGGATGTTGATTGAAGCCCACAAGGCTTTCAAGAAACGTCGCAAGCTGCGCAAGCTATCCCTGGAAGAGATGCGCCATTACAAAGAATCTCACAAAGCTTCTCTTCGTTTGCCGCCCACTCCCAATGATGTGAACATTTTCAGCTTCTTATCCAAGAAGAAGGAGGGGTATAATGACTTAATAAAGCAGATTGGTAGTAAAAATGAAGGTAACCACAGAACCAGTGACTCCAGCAAGAGAGCCAAAGACATAAGTCGCTCCAAGAGTTGCAGTGATGCTCCCGAATTCAATGGTCACACCATTCTCAGCCTGGACCGTTCACCACGCCAAAAGAGACGCTACAGTTTCAGCGACCGTGTTACTGTCGCCTTTTCAAAGTCCAAAAATTACCTGCTGGGCTCAGATAATGGTTTATTGCTAACAGAAGATCAGGGGGAGGTTGACCCAGAACAAGACCAAACTCAAATGTACGAGAACCAACTCGACAAAGACGTTGATGTAGAAAGCAAGGCCGCTGGAGACTGTGGGGCAGGAGGTCGGCGGACATGGGACTTTAAAGAGTACCATCCTCTAACCATTCAGAATGCAAACATAACTTTCATAGATGAAGACAACTTTCTGAGCAGTAACTTGGAGGAGCTGGATGACGAGGACGCAGATGATGACTCCAAGGCAAAGGTCTCCATCACAACATGTGATGAAAACATTGACACAAACTCCAGAGAGGATCAGAGTTCTGAATGCGACGGGTCCGTTTTTACAAGTGACAGTTCGGAACACGGCCACTCCTATGAGAAGCTCGTGGAGGAATACGCGAAGGAAGACAACACAGAATCTTGAGCTGTGAAAGCTGACCAACTTGGTCGAAAAATCTCTTTGGTCCTCTAGTGTCAGCTGGAAGTATTTGTATTCCAATGTGAAGCATCCAAGTGCATATCAAACATCTGAGATCAACTTTGAAATGGACAATCAAACTCCACACTAATAAAGAACAATAGAGCATGAGTTGTAACCTCATGAGGAGTCAACATCTGCTCAATTAATGACTTTCTTTTTTCAGTCGATTTGAAGAAAAATCACGTTATTTTGATAAATTCAAACCAGCAGCAGTTGTTTGTGAGTGATTTTTATTCCTGCTCATAGCCTGAAGTTATATGTGGAAATTGGTTTGATTTCCCATACTTTCAACTATTTCTCTTCACCATATTGGTGCTTTTAAAGATATTTATTAACATGAAGGACAGTGTAGCGTTTGAGTTGCCGTGTGGGTTTATGCATCTGCTGTTGCACAATTTCAGTCATATCAGGGTGTATGAAAGTCCACTCCAGGGCAGACTTGCTTTTACAACCTGAGCCAAACTTTTGTCTTAAAATTAAGGGGTGAAGGAAAAATTTTACTTTTTTTTTTTTTTTTTTGTATTTCATTTATTAAGGTAAGCTCTTGATCTTGTCTGAAATTGGTGTTTATATTATGAGCAACCCAACTGTGATGTCTTCCATCTGAGCCCTTATACCAACCGAGAGAGAAAATTATTATAAACAGTAATAAAATGCAAGCCGAGTTGAGCCTCCTTGAACACTTTTTTTAGCCGTCTGCTCTGCTGCCGTCTGCAACCCAGATGACAGCTTTGCAACTTCAGCACTTGTAATTTTTTGTGCTTAACAGGGGATAAAGCTTTCACAGCAACAACATTCTTATGTGATGTCTCTGTAGCATTCTTTGAATTGATTGTGTTTGCCATGTAAATGTTGGCCAAGAGCCAGCCAGTAGCCACAATGCCAGACCCGCTTGGGATGTGGCCTTGCTGCTTGTGTTTGCCTTTGGGGGGCTTGCACCAACGTGAACAAATGAAGTGCTGCTCTTGACAGGCAGCTAAGGTTAACTCGTGGCAAATCAATAAACTCTTTACGTATGTCCTTCATATCGGTGCTCCCCATAAGAGTCATTTGAGGACGAAACTGAGATCTCAAACATCTCCGGTTTTCAGTCTTGCAGGCCTTTTGCACACAATGTCTTGCACAAAGATTAAAAATGGTGTTAGTTGGAATGGTAAAAAAGCAGCAATCTCATGAGGGGTTCTTTAGGAGTCTTCTTATTTTTTTTTTTCTTTTTATTTTTTTTCTTTTGAATTCAAGCCAAATTTGTTGAACAAGATGCTTGTAATATGTGGTCATATTTCAGGGTTGGTTTTATTTTCCATGTGAACACGTGAAATGCACGTTCTGACTAATACTGCCTCATTATGTGAATAGCCTTAAATCCACTGCAAAGCAGAGGATGCACAAAACGGAACATCTTTTGAATGTATTCTGAGCAACTCACTGTACAGTTGTTTTTCCACACATGGTGGCATTTGTTTTTCCTTCTCTGGTAAATTTCATCACAGTCCCACCATTTTTTGTTTCCCTTATGTGAACAATCTTTTTTCACTAGTTGCCTATGCAGCAAGGTACTGCTTTGGACTGAATTGCAAAAAAATATATCTAAGTTTAGATATTTTCTCTCCATTGTGTTAAACTCCAGTATAATTGTCTGTGTAGTTCTGTGTATTTTTTATGGTTAAATTATTTGTATTTGTAAGTTTGTACATAATTTTCATGAAAACTGTATATTTCTTGTAAAATAAACTTGCGTCAAATATTTTTTTTCCTACTTGCAGTGTTTCCATAATCTGTGTTAATGCACATTTTCACAGCAGCTTAATATATCCCAAGTTTCTCTCAAGTTTATATGTAGAAACTCATCCATCTGTAAAATATTGCATAACAAAAACAACTTCTTCACATGTCTTAAAATCTCTTTATTGCCCATCCTGAGTTAATGTTTGAAAAATTTTAGTCATAGAAGGACACAAATCTGGAAATGCAAACCAGTGGAACATTTTAACAGGCTGAAATGTAGGCACTGAAAGTTTGCATGTCTTTCTTAGAGTTCTTGAAATTGCAAAAATTAACTAGTAAACATGCTGGAACATTTATTTAATTAAAGAGTAAATGCATTTCTAGTGGAAATGTAATTAGATAGGACTCTATTTTGGGGAAGTGAGTTCCCCACAATTTTAGGGAACTTGTGGTGTTCCCTAAACAGGCTAGAACTCCCTCCACCTGAAGGGCCCATTTGTAACTGCAGCCTATTCGATATGTAGTAGTAAGATGTTTGAATGCCGAGACACTATAAAAGATCAAGTGAAATTAATTACAAATAAAAATACCTGCAGCAAAACAAAATGAAACCATGACTAGCAACCCTTCCTTCATGAGTTGTGGGGGTTGAAAGCTGAAAAATGTAGAAATCAAAGCATTCATATGACTGTTCTGGGAATCTCAAATGATCCTTTCTATGCAATTGTTTTACTTTGAAAATAAAGATTTGCTAAAAGGTGTTGGTTGAATTCTCTAAATTATATAAAATCTGAGAACAGTTTTAGACAACAAGCTTAATAACTTAGTTTCTGATGATTCTGGCAGCATTTGCTGTAACTGCTAAATACATCAGACAGCCTGTGTTTGGCAACTATTGTCATCTAAACAAAGTCACTGGAGTTGTCAGGATGTCATGTCTTCATGTTGGCACGCCACATTTCATTTTTAGAACCAGAACAGGATAGCCTTTTGTTTTTAAGATTAAAAGAAAGTAAATCTTGCAATAATAATAAAATAAGTTAATTAGCATATGGCTTCTAATATCTGGAAAGTGGTGAACTTTTGTATTGTACAGCAGTTGTTCCACTTATAACATGGTTACAGCTGAGCTTTTCCTGCTAAAAAAAAAAAAAAGCATCCACACAGCATAATGCAGCTACCATAATGTCATTTCTACTTCGTTATTATGGACAACTTACCAACTGGATATTAGTTTATTTCTATTGCTAATAGTTTAAAATCTCATGTTGGCTTTAATTTGCATATTATTCCTATTCATGTTGCTTGCTACTTTCATTAATTGTTGCTCTAACCACATGTTTAAATGTGCTGACACTTGAAGGATGAAATTTGGCAATTTTTGTCTTTGTTCTAAACAAGATAACTAATAGTTTCCTTCTGTTGGTGTGTTTATGAATGGTGAAAAGCTACATGGTAAGTAGCTCCTTATCATGCATGATAAAGTTGTGCACCATAAGCTGAAAAAGAACAGACAACAAGATAGTCTGAAAAAGATCTGATCTGTTTTTGTTTTTACTTCAGATATTTGTCATATCATTAAGAGATTGTAATAATTTGCTGTATGATTTATAAAATTATATGCATCGAGGTTAAAACTCTAAAAATGATCACTGCTAAAGGGAATAATTTCATTTTTGCTCATCATCCAATCAAGAGAAAAAAATTAATAAATTGGTCATTATGATCTGGAATGTGCACGTCATATTACCTGTATACATTAGATCATTTTGTTCCAAGTAATAATTTGAACTCATGATGATTCTGATGGCTGCTGAGCCAAGCTAAAGATGGGATCCAGTCTGAAAATGTGCTGAATGTGGTGGAAACCAGAACATCTCCTGTTACTGTGGGATTCCAGGCACAACATTTATCAGCAATCTGATTCTGATAAATGTCTTCATTCTCCTCACTCTGCAGCATGACCCATTAGGTGCAGACAAGGGACTATCAAATGACTTTGAAATTCTGAATTATAACTTTATAAGAATTCTGCAGTTAAGAAGTTGTATTTTTGGATGATTTTCTCTGAAAATACATTTAAGACACTTAGGATTTACACTTTTACACTTTGGCTGCTCCTTCGCTGACCTGAAGCTGGACAAGTTTAGTCTGATTTTATATCAGACAGTGGGAATAAGGTTTTGTGTCTTATTTAGTGTATGTAAATATAAAAATAAATAAATGTATTAGGGAAAATATCTGAAAAATAAAAAGCTGCAATTACCTGGTTGCATGAATGTGCACACCCTTCAATGACTTTAATTAACCATATTTTATTTCAATTTCTTGAGTCTTCATGAGTTCTTAACATTATTTTTTGTGAATCTAATTTGACAATTTGGAACCTCTATTGCATTATTCATCTAGAAAGGTTACCAATAACCAAAACAATCTCAGTGTACAACGGTATCAATCAGGAAACGCATCCACTGCATTGTATATAACAAAGGCAATCAACAGAAACTGGAGAAAATATGAAACAACATTGACAAAGTTACAAAAACTGGACATTTCTCCAAAAATGATGAAATGATGAGCATGGTCAGGGAGGCTGCCAACAGACCAACAGCAACACTGAAGGAGTTTTCAGGAATTTCCAACAAGAATTATCAATTGACACTGGCATCATAGTACCGGTAAATCTGAATCACCATCATCCAATTTAAAGACTGACAGTAAATGAAAAGGTTTGGAATTGCCTTGCCAGAGTCCACAGCTTAATTTGGCAGATCTGTTGAGTCATTTAAAGGGACAAGAGATGTTCTCACAATGAAAGAATTGGAGAACTTTTCTAAGGCAGAGTGAGAAAATATTGTCAGGTTAAGATGTGGGAAGCGGATAGATTATCTACTAAATAGATTGAATGCTGAAACTGAGTCAGAAGGTACTTTAGAGAAGTACTATGGACATGGGACCAGGTCATTTCACCTTTTTTGACATTTACTGTGTACTCCTTGACTGGATCTGTATGAGCCTAATTAAAGAAAGATTAAAAGAGACATTCAAAATATTAGAAATCCCAGAGCCTTGATCGTTAAGGAGTACTTTATATGGCTATTTTTAATGAGACCCATAATGGCTGAAAGTTTCAGAACAACTCTAGCTTCACCTTAAAATAATCTGAGACAGTTTCTGTGATCAGACTCGAAGAGACAATTGAAATATTTCTCGTAGAGGAAAAGACACACGTTTGTTTTTCTGGCTTTTAAAGGCCTCATATTACTCTGCAATAGTCACAGATGTAACAGGAGCAAAGAATCTTGTTTCAACACCTTCACAACATTTCCAACAAATTTAACATGTCAGCAGTGATTATTTTGTTTGGTTGCAGGATTTACATCAGGGTCAAAGATTTAGAGATACTGTTCCTCCTATTCTTTGTGATAGCATCTTGTCTATCACTAAAACTGCAATAAAATTTGCTAACTTTGCAATATTATGTAAAAATTGTTCAGTTCCTTAACATGCAACCATGACCTGGCAGGTACTTCAAGATCAGAGATCAGATTTTATTTGCCATAAAACATTTACATGTGAACTTTGGATCCAATGTTACCCCAAGCACAACACTGATTATAAGGTTTCATATTGGAAAAAAAAAAAAAACACAGATACTAAATGGATGATAGGGAAGGCAAACTTAAATTACAGGTGAAAATAAATTATAGATCATGCTGGAAAGCAGAAAAATCAGCAACGTAGGGGCAACATGGAAAATTGAGCCAAAGTGTGATGAGCTGCTGAAATATTGCACGCATGTGCCGAACGGGAAAGTACAGCCAGTAATCATGAACCAAAGGGAGAACATCATCTCACGACCACATGTGACAATAGTCCAAAAAACAAACTTCCTGACGGTTTTATTTTAAATTCCTACTTTTGATTGTCGGTGCATCAAAGCTTTAATCCAAATGTGTTTTCACTGGGGAGTGTCTGCACTATTCTCATGGCAGGGACTGATTATGTAAGCTGTTACCTAAAAAGAAAACCATCCTCTTTCTACCCCTTCCTTTAAAATTTCTGCAAGACTCTAGGAAGACAACAAAGTGTTTTGCAGTGCTTGTTTTCATACAGTTGAAATCATAACTTGAAGAATTTAATCACAAACTCTATGCACCACTTTTTGTAGAGATTTATTAGGCAAAAGTGTTTACATCTTTTGAATGTTTTTTTTTTTTGAAACACCCATCAACATAAGTCTATTTTATTAGGATTTAACTAGGAAAAAGCCAATACAAAGTTGTGTATAATTGTGAAGTACTCATAATGGATTTGTTATGCTTTAAAATGGTGACATGTTGGACCATCAGTGAATATCAATTTTCAGATCTTGCTGCGGATTGTCAAGTAAACATTGGTGTAGATTTGACCTTTTAACACTTTAAGTTTTGAAATGTATCCCCAGAAAATAATTCTGTTGTTTCACAACAGAGATGGTGTGTCCTAGCCTTGGTGATGTGCAGTGATAATTTCCCCCCACACATTGTTTAGTATCTGGGACAAAAATTTTATTTTTTTGGCACATCTAACCAGAGTTGTCTCTTCTACATGTCCCATTATTTCCCTACACAGCTCATGAAAATATACAAGCGTGGCAGATGCAAAAGATGTGGTCACATTTTAAAGATGTTTCTTAGTATTGCAATATGAAGTATTTCCACCTGCATGCTGATGTGTTTTTGAACACCAAAAAGTTTAAAGTCTTCATGGACTTTGTCATTTCAGCTTTAATACTTATCTTTTTAGGTGTGGTACTCTTTACAGTCAACAGGAAGAATATGCTGTTTAACTCGTTAAAGTGATAAAGCCATTTTACAGTCAATGCAGCAGCACCATAGTGATGCCCTGTCAGCTTATTTAACCTGTTTAGCAGAAATAACTGTTGTATTGCTGCATATCTCAGACCCGCAACACAAACAGGACTTATTTTTAGCCTTTTATTCAACGTAGAGTTTTTTTGTCACCGTACTTTCCCAGAAGCCAAATTGGTATAGTGCATGACAAATAGTTTCTCCCACCTGAGCTGTGTAATCTCAGCAGCTCCTCTTGAATTATCTAATCAGTGTTCTTCTTGCTTGGCATGTTTTTATAGGGTGGAAAGCTGTATCTCAGTAGCTTAAACATCTCCACATCTTTCTCCCTGAACCATCTGCTGTGTTATTGAGTCTTCATTCTGTCTACTAATTGAGCAGCTTCTCTAGGCAATTGGTTGTACTGGAATTTATTTGAGGCAATCACAGTAGGGAGGGCTGAAAACAAATGACCTCTCTACTACACTCAAACTAAATGTGTTTTATTTGTAAAAACAACAAAACAAAAACACCCAAATATCTTTTTTCTGTCACTTCACACTAATGTGGTAGTTTATGTTGGTCTATCACATCAGTACATCGAAGATACGTGCATTGAAGATTGTGAGTAAAATGCAACAAATTGCGCAAAAGTTGAAGGGTATAAACACCTTTAAGAGGCCCCGTATGTTTTTAGTCTACCTGGATCCTTCTGACGTCACATCTTCTTGTCTGGAAACCTGCAAAACAAAACCCAAGGTCTTTTAACTCCCAGTAAGTTTGAACAAATCAATGCCATCCCTTTTTGTGTACCAGTGATGCATCTATCTTGCAACCAAGCATGCCAACTCGTTTTCTTGTCAACAAAGGAAGAGGGGGAACCAGATGGAGAGTTGTTGCCTCGGCCCGTAAAACAGAAGAAACGTCAACAGTTCAATGAGCAGCGGCACAGGATGAGGAAACGTGACGAGCCCAAGGACCTCTCTGACATCCAATTGTTTCCTGAGTTTCTGTGTCCGGCCTTCCGGATCGGAAACTTTTGGGCACCCCCAAGAGGGTGTGTTTGTGTGATTGTGTGTACTCTCAGTGCAGGGGTGTGTTTGTGTGTGTTTTCTCTGGATGCTAGAGCTACGTAGGTTTGTAAATGAATACATAAGGAATACACTGGCAGGTTGCCTATTGCTTTTTTAAGAAAGGATGGGAAAGAAAGATGTGGAGCAGTGTTTAACAATACCAAAAGCAGCTGCTCATGTTTACAACATTAGGTTCTCAGGACGGAAAGTAGTAACAGTGACCTTTGAATCACAAAGAGCAACATGCTTCTTTGTGGGGTTACGAAAGTCCAAACTTCACATTAGAAGAGTTCTTATGTGTTCTTCAAAGACATCTGCACAAAATATCATGCGCCATTAGGAAAGGCACCATGGGATCAACATTATAAGACACAGCACTCCAACATCTCCAGATGCATGGCCTCATTAAAACAAGTTGGCATTAAATATTGCTGCCAAGACTCCACTCAAGTGATTAACTGAATTATCCAAACAAGCAAGTTTGTTAAAAATATTTTTAAAACCCTGCTTTACACTTCCAAACAGTGTCACATTGTTGTGCGGCACAATAGGAAAATCAAAAGAAATATTTTATTAGCTTTTTCAAAATAATATGGGCTCTTATATTAATTTACCCATGTAACTTGTTAATATCAAGTTAGAAATTGATTCTTTGAACAATTGTTGAGTACATGAAAGTGTGAAGCAAACTGTTGAGCAACAGTGTAACTGAGATCATTTATTAACAAATCAATTTTGACAGTCTCAATAGGTAATCTTCTGAGTGGCTAATTCTCTGAAAAAGGGTTGATTTTTTTTTAATAACTTTTTTTGTTCCATCATGTTACTCATTTTATTTTGAATTGAACTCTGGTCAATAAAGACTTTGTTTTCTCTGTGAACATAAACACAGGCATAAGTAAGCCACTAAGGTTTCTAGTCAAGTCAAGGATAAATTAGCCAGTGCCATTGTGATCTGCGTAGATGTAATGGTCAGTATTATACAATAATATATCATTATTTATTTCTTTTTTTGGAGTAATATTAGTAATGCTTGGTCAGGAATGCATAGGCTCTAACATTAATTATGGTTGTAGTTTTTAAATATTTTCAATTTGTGATGATAATTAAAAAGCACATAAGTTAATAAATTTGGTCTTTTGATCTAACAAATAAAACCTTATTGAAGGGTATGTTTTTGGTTATTGGTCAATGGCCCCAAATAAAATACAAATGACTTTATGCATGTCTTTGTGCTATGCACATGATTGGATGGCAGATTACTTGTCTTTCTGATGAATATTAGAAGAATATTTAGTCTTATGTCTGATAATCTGAGACAAATTATTTAATGAAAATGCATGATTTGAAAATGCATCACCAAAAAGCATAAACCGAGCAAGAACACTTTCAAAATACAAAAATCAGCACCGGGAAATAAAGGAATAGCTCCTTCATTTACTGCACAAGATTAGGAAACAATGCCACTTGCAACAATTCATAGTTCGCCCAACATTTCCAAGAGAGAACTATTTTCTTTTGTTTTGCACATTTATGTACGCAAAATTAAAATAGTAAATCATCAGAGACAATTTTTCAATTCCTTTTATTAAATAAAAAAAAAGTTAAAAAAAAAATAAAAAAATAATAATAATTGAATTTGCAAGCCTGCAAAATCGTTGTTCTACCGCCCTCTAGAGGAGAAATGCAAACCTCTCAATCCATGGGAACTGAAATGCAAACGATTTCAGTTTCCATGGACACGTGTATTCAGTGACATTTATCTGAGTACGATTTTGAAGCAAGATTTTCTTTCAGAAACAGTTATCATACTTACTGCTACTTGAAAATTGATTCTTGTTAAACATTTCATAGATACAGAAGGCCTACTCGTCAACCTCCTATACTGACCTCGTTGCAGTTACATTTGTCTGAGTAGAAAATAAATAAATAAATAATAATAATAATAATAATAATAATAATAATAATAATAATAATAATAACAATAATAATAATAATAACAATAATAATAATAACATTTTCTTTGAATTAATTAATAGCTAATTCTAGTAGTCACTGAACATAATCGATGGACCTGGAAAAACTTTGAAACCTCAGATCTGAAACAAGATTAAGTTGTTTTTATTATTTACCACTGAGTTCTAGACATTTTCTCGACCAGCCTGTGTGTTTTGACATTTAATGTACAATCATTTCTCATTAACGTTTTATTTTGAAAATCTCCTACACAGCCCCAACCCGGAAACAGAAAAGTGCTGTTATGCTAATGATGTGTCATCAACAGATTTGGGTGGAAGCAGTAGATAATGGCCAAAATAAACCCAGCGGACAGTTATTGATATTTATCTAAGGCTTGTGCAAGTTTAATACGGAGCATTGTGTAGCTAACAAGCTGTCATAAAGTTAAATTCGGAGACGTAAGTTGTCAAAAGCAGCGCTTCTCTTCTGAACTGTTAGCAGGGAAGCTAACTGACTCTTCCTCGACTTCTTTTCGGTTCCTGACAGGACAGGACGGGAGAGAGATGTCCTGCAGCTTGTTTGAGTTTTGTCGGCTCCAAGAGCTCAAAACAGTCCGGGACTTCTTATTCCAGAACCAGAGTAAAGAGTCAGTAGAAGAGAAGACTCAAACAGGTGAGCTTACCTGTGCTAAATGTTGATGAAGATGCTCCAGCAGCAATGAAACGTTTATATGGAGTACTGTTAGCTTAATGCAGCTACGAGGGAGCATAAATCCGAAATGTTCCCAAGGAAATGTTTGTCTTGATGGATATAATGACATAAGTTTGATTGTTTTGTTAAATACCGAGGAATATCTGAAATAATGTAGCCTGGTATATGTGTGGTTCATCCAGATGTTACCAGCGTCCTAACACAGGAAGACATGGCCCTCCTTTTGTCCGAGCTTTATGCAGATGTCTCATAGAGATCCTGCGACTTTTAATATTTTCTACATAAGAAACTATTACTGATTGCATTTCTTCAAAGAAATCTGTTATGCAACGAGAGATTTCGCTGTAAACAAAGAACACATTCAAATTGAATTTATGAAACCTATTGTAGATTGTTTTAAGCGTCTATTCTGTCATGTTAATCGTTTTAGTTTTCTCGCTCTAAATGTGAATAAGTGACTCCATTGGGAGTTTTTCTGTTTGTTACTGTTAAGTTATTGCTTTGAATTGATTCCTGGGTAATCCAGACTTGAGATCCCCTCTCATGTTTCTGAGCAGAAAACGAGCTTTCCTGGGATACCTCTGACTGGGAATCGGGATGGGATAACAATGAAAATAAGGATGAAGATTCTGCTTCTTCCACCAAGGTATGTGTTTTTTTGTTTTTTTTTGTCTGTTTCGCTCTTATGTATTTGGGTGCAAAATGTCCAGAAAAAAACTGAGACATAGAGGGAGTAAATGCTAATTATTTAAAGAAAAATAACTGAAAGTGTTTCAAGTTGCACACAGAAACACTTACAAGTCCCAAATCTCTGTAACCATCAGCATGTCAGATAGTATTCTCCTTCATGTCCAAACACCGACTGTCCTCTGCAGGCAGAGGAGGAGCCATCGGGACAGAACCAGCCATGGCTTCAAGACTGCTTTGTGTCCTTGTCACCCTGCGCCGACCTGTTGGTTGTGGCTCGAGAACAGAAAGCTTCTTTCCTCTCAGGTCAGAAATTAAAACTATCACAGAAACACAGTTCTCTGTAGTCTCTGTATTGGGAGCGCTGTAATTTAATTGCAAGCTTTGGTTTCTTCCAGCAAAGTGGCGCACAAATGACAGTGGCAGAGAGGAGATGACCTTGGCGATGACCTGGAGTGGACACCTCAGCACAGAAGAAGGGTGAGTTAAGGTCAAAACTCTGACTATTGATCAGCTGATGACAGGAGAAGTAATGGTAATCCACAGAGTAATGTGTTTCTCTTCAGAGAGAGTGTCAGCAGTGTCATCGCTATCCCCCTGGCCAGTCAGAAGAGGTGAGAATTACCTACTTGCAAGTTGTAGAAGAACTTTATGACCATATCATAACCGCATATTTCTGGACTACAGGAGCTCCACAGGGAGGCCCGACTGGACCTGCATAGTTGTGGGCTTCACATCTGGTTATGTCCGCTTCTACACAGAGGTACTCTTTAGCTTCTGCTTCCCCAACTCCTGTAGTCACAGACAGTCTGGTTAAGTGTTTTTTCCTGTTGTGTTATCAAATCAGAGTGGGGTTCTTCTCCTGGCCCAGCTGCTACACGTGGACCCTGTTCTGAGGCTCAAATGTCGCACCTACGAGATCCCTCGTCATCCTGGAGTAACGGAGCAGGTAAAAAGGAAACCCAAATGCATCATTCGTTGCTGACACGTTTCACAATCCCGGGGTTGTTATGAGCTAACGGATAATCTCCCTCTGCAGCACGAGGAGCTCAGCATCCTTTATCCTGCCGCTCTGGTCACCATTGACGGCTTCAGCCTCTTTCAGTCGCTGCGGGCCTGCAGGAACCAGGTGGCAAGAGGTACAGCTGCTTTACTTATTACGCGTAGCAGGGAGGCCTTTCTCGTGGTGCTAATTGTTCCTCAGAGATAATTGCAGATGTGTTTTTCTCTTGCTGGCTGGGTGGATGTAGTGATTGCTACGAGACTTTCAGGTACAACTGAGGCATAACCGTTCTTTTAATGCATTCAGGTTAGCAGCTTTTTGCTATGTAGAGATCTGCTGTTGGGATTTTAGCTCATAGTCCTCTGAGGATCAGTGTTTCTAGTAGCTGCAATGCAGATGTTTAGGGCCTCAGTTTATGTCCTTCAGCTTGCATCCTGTCTGAAGGAATCATTTTATTTATTAAGAAGGAGCTTGATGCTGAAAGAAAGGACTTGAGTGATTCTTGTATTTGGAGTCATGAAATACAGAAAAACTATGAGCATGTGTTCACCTGCTGAGTGGTTAGCAGCTGTGAGTCTCCTAGCAAAGAAGCTTCTCCTCTGTGTTTTTGTATTAAACGGCGATTAATACAAAAACACTTTATTTTTTATACCAAAAATAAAGCTTATACAAAAAATAAAGCTTTGAAGCTTTATTAAAAGCTGCAAAGCTTTTAATAAAGCTTTGAAGGCTTTAAATGGAAGTGTGTTTACCACACTGTGTCGGTTAATAGAAATGTTTAAAACATTGAACTGAAGGTGTTACTGTCTTTCACTGTGCAGCTGCAGCAGCAGGAAGTGATGTTGTCCCCCCTCCTCCTTTGGCCTACAAGAAGTGGGGTCTGCAGGAGATGGACACCATCGTGGACCACAGCAGTGTGGGTAAGATGTATTTAATAACAGTTATGAGTTGATTGCTCACAATCTGTCTTTCTTTTCTGGATTGTTGTGCCTTCAAAATATTAAAACGAGTTCCTAAAGCATTTTAACTACGAACATAAGAGGCTCATGTAATTGTTCTTCTCTTGGTAAAGCTTGAACTTTTCCACATTTTCACATTAAAGTCCTGAACCTCGATGTACTTTATATGATTTTATGGGACAGAGCAAAACAAATTAGAAGAGAAATGTGAATTTGAAGAAATCATTTCAATATCTTAAATTAAAATCTAAAAAGTGCGATCTGCTTTGGTATCTAGCTTTTTGAAGTTAGTACTTTGGATATTTTCCTGTTTTTGTCATTTTTCTTTCTGCCAAATAGTTCAGTCTCAGATGCATCTGATGGAAATCCTTTGTGAATATCACATTTCATGTCTCATCAGATTCTTAATTGGAGTTAGGCATGGACTTTGACTGAGTCATTCTGTATTTGATTTGATCTTGTTGTAAGCTTAAAGTTGTTTTCCTAGTAGGTGAAATTCCTCTCTAGTCTTAAGTCTTCCTTTATCGATCAGATTTTCCTCCTTGATCAATCTGTTTTTATCTCCATATATCTTCCCATCACAGCTGACCAGCTTCTATTACAGTGATGAAATATTCCTCCATTTCACTATTCTGCTCTACTTTGTGTTGATGACTTTAACTGTACAATTTCTTCTGTCCTCTGGTTGCAGGCGTGATGACGCTGTGTGTGTTTGACCAAATGAAGAATGCGTCCATCTTGGGGGGGTTCCATGCATCAGTCAAGGGGAGCCCCCCTGCCATGAGCCAGTTTGTGACTGTAGGGACTGGGCCGTATGCTGGATTTTACTACGCAGTGGAGGTGTGTGTGAGGAGAGTAAATAAGCGTTAAAGCTGTGTAATTGTATGTTCTGTGGAAAGCTGTATGCAACGGTCTCTCTGTGTGTCTGTAGGGAAACTCTCAACCTCTCCTGTCCCATGTGGCTCTGGCTGTGGCCAGCAAACTCACCTCAGCCCTCTTCAACGCTGCCAGGTTCGGAGATCTGCGAGCAACATTTGCATCAAAACTGAACAAAAAGAATCCTGACACAATGAAGTAGCGAGAAAATGATGCACAAGGCAAAAATAAATCAGTGTAGATAGTGTCCAGAATATGAATTTTAAAAATAAAGAGCGTGTTTAGAAACACAAAATCATCAAGTTATAATATGATTCTGATTGGGTTGTCTTTATGAGTAGTAGGTTTTGCCACTTCTCCTGTTTCTAATAGTGCTTTAATTATCTTCTTTGTTTGTCGTATTGTTTTTCTCTTGCCGTTCTGCACTCAGTGGGTGGTTAGGGTGGAACAAGAGCAAGAATGAAGAGGAAGCAGCTCAGAAACAGAAACCTAAAGTGGAGCCGGCAACCCCCTTAGGGATCAGGTACTGTTCATGATATCTGGATGTTAATTGAATCATATTGATATTTCGTTAGTCCTTAAAACTGACAACCTGGACTTCCAGATTTGGTCTGCCAGATTCCAGGCGCCACGGTGAGTCCATATGTCTGTCGCCTTGCAACACGCTTGCTGGAGTCACGGATGACTTTGGTAGAGTGACGCTGCTGGACCTGGCAAGGGGTGTCGCCATCCGCATGTGGAAAGGTGAGAGGAGAAACCAACACAGGGGAGGCCCAACATGAAGTGAATCAAGATGTTCTCCATTCCATCTTTAAGTGAACAAACCGTGTAAAGATGTTTATTTGGTCTGAATGACAGGCTACAGAGACGCCCAGCTGGGGTGGCTGCAAGTTCAAGAGGAGCGTGGTGATCGGGAATTCTCGCCTTCTGCCTCCCTCCCCAGACGCCACGCCCTCTTCCTCATCATTTACGCCCCCCGTAGGGGGATCCTGGAGGTGTGGGCCATGCAGCGGGGTCCACGAGTCGGTGCATTCACTGTAGGCAAACACTGCAGGTACACTTCATCTGTTTACTTCAACCAAATCTGATCTTAAAGTAGATGTGACATCTATTTATTTATTTATTTTTTTTTAATGTGTGGACTTGATTATCTGTTAGGCTGCTTTATGCCGGCTACCATCTGATGGGAGTAAACAGTGTGACCAGTCAGGGCTGGCAGCTCCACACGCAGCAGGTGTGTCTCCTGGATCCCACCACCGCAGCTCTGAGGACCATCAACATCCCCTTCCATCTGGCCCTCAGGTTGGAACAAAGCAGGGCTGTTGATCAGATGTCGCAAAGAGATATCAGCTACTATCTGAACACGTACACGTCACATTAGTCAGTGATGTTGGAGATCTTCTCAAACACTACAACTTAGTTTATTTCTCTAATGTTCAGCTGTGACAGCTTACCCTGTCAGTTTTCTCTGTCTCTTTTTTTCAGTGATAAAAAGAATGAGCGCGCCAGAGACATGCACCTGCTGAAGAGACTGAGCGCTGTGCTGAAGACCAGAGACATGGACTCTGGTAATGGACACGTGACTGAGAGCAGAGTGAAGACCCAGAGACGCTGAACTGTTCCTCACATGGTTTCTGTCTGGTTGGTTTGCAGATTCCTTGGAGAGAGAAGCAAAAGGTGTCTTGTTGGAAATCAAACATCCTGCCATTAAGAAGCAGGTTTGTAGATTAAAAAATCAAAGTGTAATCAAATGAATATTTGTATTTTTTAGTTATTATCCTTAATCTTCTCTCTGGATTCCCTTCAGGCTTTGGAGTCTCTGCTGTCAAACAGGAACGCTCCAGTCTCTTGTCTAACTAACGTTACTAGTGCCTTACATGATGCTTTGAAGCAACAAGGTAGCGTAACAAACTTCCCTCTGAAGAAAGTGTTCTGTGAACAAATAGTAAAATTAAGCATATCTCAATTAAAATCTGTTTAAAATAAAACAAAGCTTGTATTTCTGTCTGACAGATGCAGATGAAGTGGAAGCATCACTACTCCAGCTCTGCTCCTCCCAGTTGAAACTGCTTCAGCTCTACTCGGACATCCAGCAGTTGCAGTTGGCTGCAGACACAGAGGCCTGCTCTGGAAATGTCTGTGGCAAAACACCTGAACTACACCTAATGCAGCGTTCCTGCCCTCTAACTCGGGCTCCTTTCCCCTTTAGCAGGACTCCCTCGAAGGCATAGAGGAGGAGTTGTCTCGTGTCGGTCCCACCTTGCAGCGCTACGCGCAGCTCAGCTCCAGACCCTCGGTGTCTTTTGCCCAGGACTCTCCCGACACGCCGCTGTCCGCTCAGGCTTTCCTCACTCAGCTGGAGTGTGCAGAGGACGGAGAGGTGAAGGTGAATCGCAGGTCGGATGCAGAGTGGAACCAGCTTGGTGAGAGTTTGAGGCCTTTACTCCTGAACAGACAGTGTAATGAAAGGATGGTAGAATAATCTCACTAATAAAATAAACATTGGACATTTGTTTCATTTCTAATAATGTTCGTCTTGAATAGACCGAGGCAAATTACTACTAATTAATTATTGTTAGTCACATTTATCAGTGTCATCTTTCTATGGTTTCCGTTTCCAGGTTTCATACTTAAAGTTTGAAAAATTAAACATAAATGAATAATGATGTGTCAGATTTGGCTACTTAAATGGAGAAAATTGGACTAAGAATATATGTGAAAACAGAGTTTTCACATGTAAAATATGTAGGATCCTATTTTAGATAGTTTAAGATACATTTGTTAACCAATAGACACTTGTGATTGTTCAAAATCACAAGTGTCACACAAAGAGCCCTATTGTCAGGGTGTCCTGGTTGTTTTTAAGTCTCTGACTGGCTTGTCTCCAGCAGATCAAGCTTATCATCTAACTTCTCAGTACATCTCTAATAAATTTAATTGACTGCCTGGGAGAGAACCAGAAAGGTTCAGTGGTCAACGTTTTGAAATAAAGCATAAGCAATGAATTTCAAAAGACCTAAAGAACTATTGGGGTTTAAATCAGATTGACTTCCTCTTGGCAAGTTCAACCTCTTTTGTGAGTTTGTGAACAATGCTTGATCTGCTCAAGTCATATTTTTAATGTAGCCTTTGTTGTTTGTTCTTTGCAGGAAATTTTATGTTTTGGGGCTGTTTATGTAGTAAAAGTCCCACCCATAAAGTGTGTGACACACTACAGCTGGCTGGCATCAGACCACAGCAGCTACTGGTGAGATTATGTCCCACTGAAGGAGAAGTTAGAAATGTAAATGTCATTTATGGTACTTTTCCAGGGTTTGGTAATACCTGTTTTCTACACCTGTAGTCTTTGTTAATGAGTGTGTGGCTGCAAAGGGAGAAGGAAGTGCTTCAGAAGCCAGAGGAAACGGTCAGAAACCTGCACACACTGCTCATCGCACTTAGCAACATGGACGGTTTGTGTTCTTATCAATGAGTCCAGGGGAAATAGCTTTAAGAAACAAAGGTGATATTTTTTCTTTCCTTTGTTTTTAGGTGCTGTCGAGGAGTCATGGGATCCACAGTCTGTCTCCCCCTGGTGGCAGCAGGTCCGATTCACATGCATCCAGTCTCACAACGCTGGTGCTGCTTTACTTGCTGCTTTAGTCGCTCACCGTGCCGCCAAGGCGAGCATCACAAGCAGGGCTGACAGCAAGGTACAGCAACGCCCTGCCAATGTGAAAGCTGTGAGATTATGAGGCGTTCGGAGAAACACTCAGTGTTTGGACTTTGCTCTGCTGGATTACAGCTGCAGTCAGAGTGGGAGGCCGTGTCATTGGAGCTGGAGCAGTGGGTGGTGTGTGTCCGTCAGCTGGAGGATGTTCTGGTCCTGCAAGCTCTTCTGTTGGTGCCTTCTCCTCAGGGAACAGCAGGGGGAGCTGTAGTTCAGTGCTCCATCAAAACGCTGCAGGAGGGAGGCACAGGTGAAGGGATGATGGAGTTTTTTTGTTGAATGATTTCCAGTAATTCCACCCATTCATGCTCTCATAAGAATATGTGAACTCAGAAGATATACGGCCTTATGAATGACAAGTGTTTCATGTTTTATTTTTAATATTCACTGCTGGGGATGGGTCAGATCTGCTTTTTTTAATGTCTTGGGTTTTCCTCCTTACATTTGTCTTTTAAGGTGGTATTGCAGACAGTGTTTCCAAATGGGTGTTCAGGCAGAACATGGCGCCCGAGCGATTGAAGAAAATTCTCCAGAGGAAAGAAACTCAAGATACAGGTGACCAAAAGGAGCAGAAAGAGGACAGAGAAGAGACAGAGAAGTGCCAGGAGGAGGCAGACAGGACAGCAGGTGGCAATGAGGAGATATTTCACACAGATTTTAGATTACTTATGGATTTTCACATTATGACACTTTTTCTGTCCTTGTTTCCCAGAGCTGTTGCTGGCAGTTTGTCAGCGGTTTCCAGATTCTTTGTCTCCTGACTTGCTCTTTGCCCACTGCTGCTGGGAATATGTAGTGCAATGGAACAAAGACCCAGAGGTGCACAGATACACTGACTGTTCTGATTTTACACTAGTGCTTTTAGGGAATACCAGCTTTATTTTTGAAACATACACTTTTATAAAGGTGACACAAAATGATCTCCCCTGTTCTTCAAATGATTAAAAATCACTGAATGGTAGAACTCCAAACTCTTTTCTGACAAAGCTTTGATTCTAGTATTTACTTTCATTCACACCTCACTGGACCTGGAAATAGTTTAACTTTGAGTCGTCTTTACTCAGGAACAGAGTCTAAAACAAAGAGCCTTATTGTCAGGGTGTCCAGGTTGTTTTTAAGTCTCTGACTGGCTGGTCTCCAGCAGATCAAGCTTATCATCTAACTTTTCAGTACATCTCTAATAAATTTAATTGACTGCCTGGGAGAGAACCAGAAAGGTTCAGTGGTCAATGTTTTGAAATAAAGCATAAAAAAAGACAGATTTTCTCTTCTGTGAATATATTATCGCATTTTTTTCTTTTTACTAATTTGCCTTTGATCATCTCTAGATGGAACAAAAATGTGTTGTCAGGCTCCCAACTGTTATAAATACAGAAGAATGAGGATAACTTCTGTTATATATATTTACACGTTTTTCACTGTGTAGGAGGGCCGATATTTTTTCTGTGCTGTGGAACATTTAAAGTTGATCACCAGTCCTCACATTCAACTAGGTCAGTGATTTTGTTTATCAATAATACAAAGGAAATCCTCATATTCATCAGTCATTTGATGTCTCCTGCTATATTTTTCCAAACGTCTTTAATGTAACTCCAATGATTCTTTCCAGGTATTTCCACAATGATGTGGAGTACCTTCATCGTCAAGCGTTTCTCAGCAGCTGCTTTCCTCATGGAGAAGGTAAGACACAAACTTACAGGCTGCTGTAGTCTATATATACTTTGGGTCGTTATTTGAGCCAAAATGACACGCTTTGTTTCTTAAGGTGGGGAAAGCGCCAAAAGATCGCTTATGTCGACGGGTAAGTTTGTCTCAGCGCAACACAGTGTTTAGTGTTTAGGTTCACAGACTGAGGAATTGTGCTTCTGTTGTCAGGATGTTGGGATCGGAGACAAAGCCATGACGTCGTTCCTGAGCTGCTGCGTCCAACTGCTGCAGATCCTCATGGAGGTGACTGGATTACTGGTTAAGAATCAGAGCTCTTTGTCTTTTATACCTTTCTATGTAAGTAAATGAAAAGAACACGAGCGAAGCATGGAGAGTGGACAACGCCTGGCATAAGAATATTAATTAGGCCTCAGAATGAGGATGCACGTGGAGGTGTGTTGGGTTTGACGCATGTCGCTCCGCTATGAATGCGTATGGAGGCCTGGTAAAGTTTACTGAAGCAGGTGGATGCTTGCAGGCAGACTCGGCCATGGAGGAGATTCCAACTCCGGAGCTTTCCGTGGAGGAGGTGTGGAGCGGAGCCGAGGGCCCCGCGTCCATAGCTGAGCTAGCGCTGGAGCAGAGAGGCGTTCACTACCCTCTGGTGCAGCACCACTGGCTGTTGGCGTCGCTTCTGCACGCTGCCATGAGCTTCAGCGTTAAAGTCAAACCGCTCAGTCTGTTTGACAGCAAGGTGAGCACACACATGAACGCAGCAGGTCCTTGTCTTAGATTTTGTGCATCTCAGTGTATACTTGTCTTTTTTAGGGTAAGAATGCTTTCTTCAGAGATCTGACCACCATCCAGCTGATGCCCAGTGGAGACATGGATCCTGGCTTGATCTCACTACGACAGGAGGTGAGAGGTGGAATGAAATGTAGAGGATGATTTTTCTAAATTATCTTTGAAGTCTGTTTTCATTCATACTTCCTGTTCTGGTTAAGTTCCTCCTGCGGGTGCTGACTGGATGGGTGCAAGCGATAGACGACCCTTCCTGCTCCTCCCCAGTACCTGCCTCCACAACGCTGCCCTCTGATGGACCAAAAGCGGACTGGTGGCCCTCCCTGTGCCTGGACCTGGGATCCCTCCTGCAGGTTAACCCAGACATTCTGCGCCGGCACCTGGTCTGCGAGCTTTACAACCAGGGCCTCGACCTGCGAGCTGAGGAGGTGAGTGATGTTTTATTATGGCACAGTTTTGAGTCTTCCCATATTTCTAAACATTTGCCTTTGAACAGCAAGATTGTCTTTTAATCTTTTTAAATAAATGTTCAGGAAGCCACAGAAAACATTTAAGAGGTTTGTAGAGCCAGCTCTGATATTAATCTAATACCAGGGGCCCTAAACTGTTTGACAAAATCTGGAAAAGTATGTAACTTCAGTAAAGAATTTTCCAGCTCTCAGCAAGTTCGGAAGATCATTTGTCTGTCCAAACTTTATTTCATCCTTCTATCTGCACAACCCATCCGACTATGTAGCTATCCATCCATCCATCAATACACATCAAGTCTTACTGTTATAAAAGCAGTTACATTTATTATGAACGTTTGTATTCATGTTTTAAAAATTGACCAAAAGGACTGAGGACCCTGAACATTTGAGCCTGGTAAACATTTGAATTGTGGATGTTTAAGATTAGCTTTAGTTTTATAAAAAAATAACAATTTCTGCATTTATTTTCTATGTTCCTGCAATGATATTATATAGAGAAATAACCTTGGCATCTAAAATACATCAACACTCGCTGTTGCCTCCTAGGCAATTCTGCAGGTGGAAGATAAGGAAGTTCTGGGTTCCCATCTCTTGGTTCTGACCGGTCAGAGGCTCAGCTACTCCCTGCTTCACAACCAGAACCAGACCCAGGCTGCCATGGAGCTACTGGCCTGCCTGCCTCCAACCCTCTGCACCTGGTTGAAGGCAATGGTAAGACAATGGCAACGGTTGCGAGGGGTGCAGCTGCCTAGCTTCAGCGGGCGAGAGGCAGGGTACACCCAGCACAGGTCGCCAGTGTGTGTAGTTTGTATTTGGAGTTGTTTCTGCCTGCTGCAGTCACAGCGGCTTGTGGAAGACTCTAAAGCAGCATATCATGAGACCCTTTGACTACGCTGCCCAACATGCAGTTTAAAGAGCTGACGGTTATAAGTCCGTAGGAGCTTTATAACGTTGAAGTTTACAGTTAGAATCTTTGGTGTTTGTGTGCTGAGGCTGAGCTCTATAAAGCCGCACATCAATCTATGCGTCTCTCATATTGTGACTCTTCAGCTACATGATCAAACACACAATTTTTGTAACCAAAATATGTCAATTAAAAAAAGCCACTTTTGAATTTAGTTGACCAAGTTTCACATGGTAAAGGGGAAACTAAATGCTTTCATTTCTGGCTTTACTAGTCAAATTCAGTTGGGTGTAATTGTGTTTGACATCTAATAATTCTCATTACATATGAGTGACTTGAATGGAAGGCTGACTTGGTCTTGTATGCTGCAGGATCCCAGCGAGTTGAGATGCCCCCTGGTCTCTCTGCCTAAGACCACCCGACTGGTCAGCCGTCTGATTGAAATGCTGCCAGAGAACCACGCCCAGTACAGCCTGGCTCTGCACCTTCTGGAAGCTGTGGATGTCCTCTCTCTGTCCATGGAGGACTGATTTCCACTGACTCGGCACTAAACCCCCACAGCCGAACATTAGAAATCATCACCATCATCTATGTTGCATCATTTAAATCATGTTGATTCCGATTTAAGTCCAGTGTTTAAGAAAATGGCTTTTAACTTTTTGTTTTATTAGCCCATCAGGTTTCTGTGCATGTAATATAAATGACATTAAATATTTGTGTATTGTGTTTTCAGGATGAACTATGTTGAGGATCGGGGCATGTTAGTTTTACTGTATCTCATTTTCACTAAAAATCAGCAGTCCTGTGGGGCATTCCAGACCCAAACCGGTCATTTCGGCTTTGGCACATGCAACCCGTGTATCATAAATGAAGAGAAGGATGTTATTTTTATTTATATACGCAGACAATTCTGTATTAGACGCATCCGGTGTTCTGTAATTTGATGTCCAGCAGTGCTCTGATACAGAATAAAGAAATTTCTCAAAAGCTGGACTAGATAGCTCACTTGCAGAACGTAAACAAGAACGAAACTCTCTGTAGCACATCCAAGCATTTGTAGTGCGAAAGAAGGAACTGATTTTATTATACAAAGGTGGATTTACACAGGAACTCCCCCATGCTATCTTCTCTCCAGTATACATTCCTACTATAGTCACATAGTGACCCTTGTGAAATATTTAGCATCAACACATTTAAACAAGAGCATCCCTTCTACGAAATATCCCATCCTTTTTATCTCCCAATTATTTACAGTAGACTTCAGTATTTCTGGTTTGAGTTCACTGAGGAAACATGAGCACATTGAATAGCTACAGCTTGAGACTTTGGATAATTCTACATCTGCAATGATGGTTTGTTTATTTAATATAAAACCTTTACTGAAGGTCTGAAGTTGAAGTTTTTATAAATAGCCAGAGCGAGAGTTCCCACTGGGAGTACAAAGCAACTTCTTGATCCTGATGTGCGCAGGTTGTCCTGGTAACAAACGTGTCAGCCAGCCTGTGAGACGACTGTCTGGCACCGTGGACACAGACAGTCTGCGGACTCTGAGGTGTAGCGGCGGCATCGCGGGCAGCGCGCTGCAGATGTGGGCATCACGGCGATGCTGTAGGGGCTGTCCTCACGAATTATGCCACCTGAAATACACAACACATTACTACCAGGTGCAATCTAATACAGAAGCTCTGACAGGAGAAATTATTTTTAATTTCCCTTCATGCAATAAAGTGCAAATGTCTTAATTTTTGCATATTTGGCTTTCTGTTAGGAAGATTTGTTTCATTTTCATTTCATCCAAAGAAAAACTGAAAACTATTGATCAACACCGTTTTACAAGCTTAAAGCGATGCAGAACAACAAGTAATGCAGCTATCAGCACTTTTGTGCTGGACTCATCTCACCTTCCAGGTTGATGAGGAAGGTGCCGTGGCTCAGGAGGGCATCGGGATGCAGGTCGCGGGGCAGTTTGCTGGTCAAGTTGACTCGCGCTGCCATCATCAGCTCAGCCAGCTGGGAGTCGGTGGAGGTGGGCTCTTCCTGGAGAGACTGAGAAAAAGATGAGAAACAGGTGAGTTTGTTCCAATACAGACGATTTACAGAAGTTGCAGGTGGAACAGAGGATAGCTTGGTTTAAAACTGTTAAATCAGGCCATTTTTTTTTTACAATTATTCAATATAAAAAATCTTATTTATGGGAAATTTCTTCCTATGACTCTTGGACAAAGTAAAAATGTTTCTAAAATTAGAGATTAAAGCATGCTGTCCTTGATGAAAGCACTGATTAATATAAATATCTGAAAATGTGGTCTGCCACATTGGCTATGATCACCTTTTTCCTAACCGTTTTCTTTATTCTTTATTACAATATCCCTATAAATCTTTAAGAACATGTTGGCCACTAATTATCCATCCATCATTTCAATGAGTTGTAGTCTTTTACGAAAGTACAGTTCCTACTTTGATTCTTTATCATGAAGGAAGGCAAACATGGCAAGTGGTAAATTTTTTCTTACACAAAAGGAAAACAAATACTGATTTTTAATTTTCTTTTTACCTTTTGTATTAAAATTAATTTTAACTCATTCCTTATCCTTATGTTAAGGAAGGGAGGCCTGGAAAATGTTCTTCTAAAGTGAGGCCTATATTTTTTATTTATTTATTTTTTACCTGAGAGACTTACAGTGATTCTTACCTCCATGAGCTCAAACAGGAGTCCCGGTTCGATGGCAATTGTCAGATCATACTGGCTTGCATTTTTACCAGGAATAGAAGACAGGAAGGAGTCCCGAATGGCGCAGGCTCCTTCCACAGCCTCTTCCAGACCCGGGCGCCGCCACACAGAGCTGCTTTTGATCCACCCGCTTCTGAATAACGTCTCCGCTTCTGCAGCAAAAGAGCTCTTGCTTAGAAGCAAACGGATTGCTAATATTTAGACTGTTTTGCTACAAAGCCATCGACACATACTGTCGTGTCCTGGTGCGTGGAGGTAGACCTCTTCTGCTAGGTGAGGCAGAATAGGAGCAACAGATCGAGTCACGCCATCCAGAATTTCCTCTAAAGCAGTCTGACATGATCGCCTGCCCAACGAGTCCTTCGGACTGCAGTACAGCCTGAACAAAGGAGGAGTAAAGAAAAAATGCAAGAATGGAAATGTGGAAATATGCTGTTGAGGAAGGTAATCAATCACCTGTCCTTTATGATGCTGAAGTAAAAACTGGACAAGTCTCTGGAGATGAAGGCTTGGAGGATACGGATCACTCTGCCAGCATCAAACTCGCTGTAGGCGTCTGTAATCTGGACAAAGGAACGAGCATCAAGACCACTTAGAATAACCACAAGCCACTGGTATGGAAGCAAAATGTCAAGAAGAGTCCGACCTCAACATACCTTTATGCTGTACTCCCGCAGCAGGTGCAGCATGTACTGATCAATATAGTACATCTGTTGGGGGTCCACGGCTTGCGTGCGTTGGTCAAAGCCCTGCAGGTTGCCGAGCAGAAACCTGAGCGAGTTCCTCAACTGGAAGATAAAACCAGTCAGAGGAATGAGGAAGAGGAGACGCAGAGAGAAAGGCTTTGAGAAGGTTACGTCCCTCGGCTACCTTGCTGATGCTGTCGCGGGCCGAGTTAAGGGCGCTGGGTCCAATCTGGACTTCGGAGAAGACATTTGATTCTGCGACCCACCAGCGCAGAACATCTGCCCCGTACGCCGGAACGCTGCCGTCCTGAGAGAGACAAAAGGTTATCCAATCTGATCATCGTCAACACAAAGAAATGAGAAGAAATATTAAAAACAAGTTAGCAATAAACTGCGTAAATAAAGGACAGAGTTGTGACTAAAAAACAAAGAAATAAATGATAGTAAACAAAATTAATCCCAGTTTCTAATTCAAATAATGTTTTTATCTTCACTACTCTTTTTTTTTTTTTTTTTGGTGTCTTCATTTGAAATTTGTCTTCATTATCTTGATGCAAATACAATTACATTTCATCCACCAACAACATAAATTTAAATAATTTGAAAAAGAGCCAGATATATTTCGACGGAAAGTTGAATTAGATTTTTTTTTTTTTTCTTTCATCTTACCTCCTTTCCGTTAATGACTTCATCAGGATCCACAACATTCCCCAGAGACTTGGACATCTTTTCTCCTTTCTCACCGACTGCAAAGCCATGGATCACCAGAGATCTACAACAGGCGTATTTTATTTAGAAGAGAAGAAACTTGATCTCTGGAGTTCTTACTTAGATTCGCTCATCGGGACACTCACGTGTAGGGCGCTTTGTTCCTGACGGCTACGCTGGTGAGCAGCGAGGACTGAAACCAGCCTCCAAGCTGGTCCTTTCCCTCCACATATGCATCCGCTCTGGGGTCCGACTCTGCAGGGAGGGAGAGGATGGAGTGAGGAAAGAAGCAGTTAGTTTGTTTCCCTGACAACAGAACGGTCTGCAGAGACGACGAACGCCAGCTGTTGTTAGTCAGAAAGGAGGTAATTGTGTCTTTAAGTTGTTTTTGGTTGCTCCTAATCACAAATGAAGGCTCCCAGCCATTCTACAAAACAAAGTGATGGCAAAGAGAAGCAGTTGGGTTCAATCCTGGAAAAAGAACAGTCACAGTGCTCTGCGAAGCAAAGTAGAAAAAAATCCTGCATGCAGACAGCTGTGAGGGCTTCAGATTCATGCCCAGCACATTAAACAGAACTTTTTCTCCACATCTGGAGATTTTGGAAACACTCATTAAAGGACAAAAAAAGAGGAGGAAACAGGCAGGCAAAATGAAACTGAACAGCCTGCAGCGCCCCCTGCAGGTAAACGTCTGAATAACCAGTGACTAGAGGTTTGCGGAGAGAGTCGGCAATGCTCCTCGGATGCTTCCTCCATTTCTTCTAGAAATCACATCCAGACAGATGGACAATGTCATTGTCAAACAAACAAGCTCAAAGAAAACAATTTGTAATTTTTGCTATAATTACACACATCAGTCATTGTTTAGCAGTTTAAAAATACACATATTAACACCCCTTGAACTTCTTTTATCAGAATAAAACCACATATGCCAATGTATTTTATTAAGATTTGATTAGATGGACTATCACACAGTGTGACAGTCAGAAGGGTTAAGGAAGATGGATGCAGCTAAAACACTCCAATCCTGTAAGAAAGGGTTAGGGTTAGGGTTAACCCTAGAGCAGAACTGCACATGCAGCTTCATAGACAGAGGTCAAAGGATATGAAAGGACAAAAATCTGAGAAAGCATCTACCGGTAATAATGTTTAAATGTTAAATTCCCAAACCATTTCTGGGTCACACAGTCGACCTGTCTTTATCCAGAGCTCCAGGAGCGCTGACAGAGCTTGACTTTATAATCCTGGATGGTAACAGCAGCTACTGCGGCTAATCACACCTCACCAAAGCAGCTTACTGGTTAAGGTGGATAAATCACGTGGCTCTAAGCAGCTTTCTGTACATTTAAGTTAATGAAAGAAGAGTTGATTAAAAGCAGTGTGAAGGCTTTCAGTCTGTGAGCGGATTCACTGAAAATGAAGAGAACAGATTAGAGGCTACATTTGCTTTTATTTACATTCCAGAAAACTGAAAAAGAAAATTATTGTAGCTTTCAGCTGCTGATGACAATCAGTTAGTCACAAAAAAGAAAAAATGTGGTTAATTTGTGAGCTGGGTGATTGTGCGGTCTGTGCCAGATGCTTCTCATGCAGTGTTTGTCCTCAAATCCAAGTGTTGCCACTGAAAACCGAATAATTTTTTTTCTCTGAAACAATTTCTTGCACTTGGTCAAACTGGGATATTCCCTCATACCTTCCAGCACAGCTGCCCATGATGCTCCACTGTCAAACCAGATGTCCAGAACATCATCTCCTCGAACGTAGTCGCTCACCGGTCCTGCTTTACTCTGATGAAGCAAAAAACATCCCAAGAACAACACCTTATTTTCCAACTCAACTGTCAAGGGTGCATAAGTTCCTTTAAATAACCTGATGTTTAAATTCTACCATTAAATAAAAGCCCAATCCAATTTAAAATAATATTTTTTTTTTCTTGATATCTTACATTTTTTTTTACTTGGGGTGATGCAAAGTGGATAAACACAGTTTAGCTGCAGTGATTCTGGAAGGTTGAACCTAAATTTTCTCTTTATTTAAAATAATATTTACTCTCACCTTCTTGAGAACCTCTGGGGGCAGCAGAGCCTCGATGGGAAGCTCCCACCAACAGTCGCTGCCTTTTTCTTTGAAAAGTTTTGCTATGTGGGAGACTGTGTACCTGCATAAGATCCATGGGTGTTAGATCAAGTTTGTCATACTTCAAACAAAAGTCAAGCAATCCTGGATAAGATGTTATTGGAGTAATCAACTTTTTACATAAACAGGCAGCAAATAACAACCAATTTTCCTAAAGACTCCAGTACTACTTTATTTTTAACTTCCTTGTACGTTTGTAATTTTTTTAACACCAGAAAGCAAAAAACGTTAGGACATGCACCAATAAATCAGAGATCTCCAGGTCAAAAATCTTAAAAATCAGTAACTTTCGTAACATGTGACGATGCATAAATGGAGATGATCTTCTAAATCCTTCATTTCCTATTGGATTCAAAACTACCGGTACCTCCTCCATCAAAGAACAAGCTCTTATGCACTACAGACCTAAGAATCAACATTAAATTATTTAAAACCAGAGCTTAGTGAAAACAAACAACTTGACAATAACACAGTAACGACGTTGTAGTTTGTGTGACATTCAGCATACGTGTTAATGAGAGGTTCCCCACTCTCTTTATGGTAGAAGACTGGGATTGGGACGCCCCAGCTCCGCTGCCTGGAAATGCACCAGTATGTCCGTCTGTCCAGCATGGTCAGCAGGCTGCCTCTTGCCGACTCCGGTAGAACACGAACCTTCTGCAGCGCCTCCTACAGACACAGAGGCAGACTTTGCTGAAACACAAATCTAGATATCACCTGAACAGATCCGTATTCTTGGACAGATTGCAGCAGAAAGCGGTGACATTACCTTTGCCTTGTCTTTCAGTGATGCAGTGTTGATGAACCATTGTTTACTGGGCCTGATGACCACAGGCTGCTTCGTCCGCCAGTCATACGGGTAGCTGTGGACGCACTGCTCCTCCAGAACCAGAGCACCGCTCTCGTTCAGCATCGAAATCACTAAAACAAGCAGCAATGTAGGTTTCAAAAGATACAACCCCCCCCCCCCCCCAGAAACATTAAGGTTAACTCTGACTCCGTCTACCTGTATCAGTTCCTTCAGTCATCACCAAGCGGTTCTGCAGCTTTGGTCCTGCCAGCTCTGTGAACCTGCCATCTTCATCCACTATACACTCCTTCAACCAAAATACATTTGTGAATGTAAAATTTAAATATTCATAAGCTTTATTGAGTCCATAATGCAGCAGTACATGGGTTAAAACTAGGTATAAGTAAATAAGTAAATAAATAAATAACACACCACAGGCAGTTTAAACTGTGAAGCTACGCTGTAGTCGTCCATGCCATGAGCAGGTGCAGTGTGGACCAATCCCGTCCCTTTCCCCACTGTCACATGGCTGGCTGGCAACAACGGGACTTGCTTGTCAGGAATGGTTGGATGTTTGCAGATTCCACCTTCAAGTTGTGAACCTTCAAAAAGAAGAAAAAAAAAGAAAGAGGAAGTAGCCATGCTTAGGTTAGTAAATGACAAAAACAGCCTGCAGCCTATCCTTCTAAATAGATACCAGAGCAGTACCTGTGAAGGTGCCAACAGTCTGCAGCTCTGTGCCCAGCAGCATGGCGAGACTCGCTGCGCGTTCAGTTGCCAGCAGCAGCAGCTGGGAAGAGTCGGCCCTCTTCACCACAGAGTACCTGCAAACCAGAAACAGGAAAACGATGCTGCTACTGGTACCAGCTGTCATTTATTAGGGCGCGAAGAAGGTGCAACCAAATATAAGTTCAAAACAGAATATGACGACAAATCTGATGGACGTGTTATTGGTTCACAGCAAACCAAATCATTTGCCATCTACTCAGGATTAGTAACATGACTGCGTCTACAAAAAGAGCCACTCAGAAAGGATCACTTTATTATTTCTGGTGGTGAAAAAGTTTTGATAAAAACATTTTCTGTTGGGGTTGTTCTGTAATTTACAAAAGCCATTTCATACCATGCTTTATATAAAATGAGCTTAAAGAAAGTTCACACTTTCAAAAATGTGTGTTTTAGAAGGACTGAACATCATCCTTCATAAGGTGAAGGTGAGATAATCTAAATCAATATTTGTGGATCTGATTTTTTTTTTAGCCTAATGGCAAAGAATATTAGTTTCAGCTCAACAACATGTAGCAAAATTGGACCAGAACTAATAAGGTCATAAAATAATCACCGTTTGATTTGAAGGGACTGCTGAGAACTTTCCAAACATAAAATGTTCTCTTCGCAGGTGAACTTACTGGGTGTTGGGCATGTAGCACACGGCCTGGTTGGCAGGAATGGTCCAAGGCTGGGTGGTCCAAACCAACACCGAAACATTCTCCAGACCTGCTGAAACCCACAAAGAGAGTCAGAACATCTGTGAAGTAAAAATTGTGTTATTATTTCTTTTAACAATTTTCTTTTACTTATTTAACCACATTAGTATCGGTTAGTCTATTAGAGTAAGTAGACCAGAGAGAGTCTCTGCAGAACCAGTTAAATAGGTTTTCTGTTGACCTCTCCCTGCAGTAGTCGCAGTAGACTGATGAGTGGACTAATGCTTCACCACACGTACCAAAGCAAGGTGCCAGAGTTTGTTAACAGATAACAACAGATAGTTTAGGTAAAAATAGTAAGATGGAATAAGCCCTAAGGCCTAACAAGTTTCTCCATTGAATGTCATAAGCTGAGAGTACGTGCATGAACAAGGTCTGACAATGTTTTTGTTATGCGA
>CAEGAG010123514.1:0-41402 GCA_903067065.1 Brachyrhaphis terrabensis | reverse complement strand
AGTCATTTTGATAATAGGCTAAAATAAACACTTAAAGCCTGTTTTGCCTTCATTACAAGTCTTTTATAAGGCTTTTATTTTTTTGCGGCTCCAGACAGATTTGTTTTTTGTTTTTTTGGTCCAATATGGCTCTTTCAACATTTTGGGTTGCCGACCCCTGGACTAGCAAAATACATCAAACTAGACTTTAGAGTGATAGAGTGAACACTGACATTTGCAGTGAAAAAAAAACATTCATGTTTGTTTGAAGGCAAGTTTGGTTGCTTTATGTCATTCAGAAAATGTTTTATTTAAGGACCTATATAGCACAACCACTTTGGATCTCACCCTACATTATAACATGAATTCACTCTACCTCTGAATGAAAAAATGAGGGCTAGGGCTTAATGACAGAGGGAATGGGTAAAATGGCCTCCATGTAAGTGTAGAATTTGGACAAAAACCCTGAGTCCAGATAGGGGCAGGGCATACCTAGAATATTGGATTCAGACTGAGAAAATAAACAAAGAGTTTTGTTTCATTCCAAGGCAAAGGTACCCAATAATTTCTTGTGATATCACTGCCTAAGGAAAACAGTAATTTAATCCTGGTTGTAAGTGAGGAAAGGATTAAAAGGGACCATTTTGCAAAGGTAGCAGAAAGCAAACCTGCTCTCCTGACCTCTATCAACTCAATTTCCCCACTGCACCTCATTGGATTAAAGGGGTAAGTATTCATGCAACTATAATATGTAAGCGAAACCTGTAAAGAGTGGGGCCAATTCTAGATGCACAATCTTAGTTTGCAGATTCCCCTGTTAAACACCCTGAAAAGCCCATTAATAAACAAATGCCTGTGCTGTCACTTAAATGCCTAATGAATGCATTATTGATCAGTCTGCACCTCACTCCTTAAGACCACCATATAATCACAACCGCTTGCATTCTCTGCTGGCTGGCTTCCTGAGAACCTGCTACCCTGAGGCGATTAAAGCCTTGACAAGGACAAGCTCAGCCGTGGTCAAAGAGCAAACCCACACGGCTGCAGTCATTGTACCGAAAAGCCCCTCAAGCTGCAAAAGATGTAGGAAAGTATTAGAGTAATTCTAATTCTAAACTTATCTTAAGAGAATAAAACATAAGGTGAGGCGAGGATATCAAAAACATAACTCTCAGAGGCAACTGCAACGTCTTCTGTCTTTATTTGACTTGCATGCAAAGAGATTCAGTTTGATGTGAGAGAGTAGAAATGGAACTCAATGACCAATAATGAAGTCATAAAAATGACGGTGAAGGATTGTTATCAGGATGCTGCTATACTCTTAACTTTTAGGGCTGTGCTCTTCTCAAGTTATTGAATTTTGCAGCAATTTAGTATTGGGAGCTATACCTCTCCAGCTTCTAACCAGCTACGTCTTGGGTCGTTAATTTTTGTCATTGTTAAACAACTTAAATTAAAATGCACTTGCTCATACAGTAAAGCATTTGGCAGGATGGGGTTATGAAACAATGTGCAATCTTTAAGAACTATGCTAAATCACATCAAATTTGATAATTTCAAATAAATTATTTTTGCATTAGTGGGAAATGAAATCTTATAGCATGCTAAACAGAATTAGAAGGAAGCAGCGGTCTGGTAGGTTTTATCTGCACACCACTAGCAGTCACCATCAGTTCTAATATTTACTCTTTCTCTAAGGAGGTACAAAATGTAACATGAAATGTCATAAGAAGGACAAAGGAGTCCGAAAATAAAGACACTCACGAACACACAAGTCTCCGCTTTCAAAGTAACCAGGGCAACACTGTGAGCGGCGTCTATACATGGTCCTTACTCCCCGTCGGTAAGCCGTCTTATAGCTGATCCTGGAAAATTAGACACACAGAGACAGCTGCATGATACAGAAAAAAGTCCCCTATCTGAAGGTCAGGAAACATATAGAAGGTAAACATTACTTGATATTTACTCATACACGGCAAAATAATAGAGAAAAACACATAAGAATATTAAGCTAAGGACGGGTCAGAATTATAGGAATTATGTTTTCTACATACAAGCCAGTGTTCACAAGGAGAGTCTGCCTTTTGCACTTTTAGAATCCCACTATGGAACATTTGAAACAGAGCAACATCTTCAAAACAGGATGATTACCACCTAAGGTATCTGACCTTTTCTCAGCCAGACACCTGAACAAAAACATTCACTTTAGCTTTTTTAGACTTAGTTCTAATTTTTGGTAAAATAGAGCTAGAGGAACTGAGAAATAATAAACTTTTTTTTTTTCTAAACTTACCTATGCCTGGTGCATTTAAACCAGTTTAGGATGTCTGTGCATCTTGTGTAATAGATCTGGTCAAACGGGTGAGCATAGGACTCCTGGACAGTCACTGCATAGCTGAAAGACAAATATATAAAGACAGTTGTGACACAAAGGACTGTACTGTGTAGTAGCATAAAGTTTTGAAGAAATTTTACACTAGTAAAGAAAAACTGCAGTTAAATGTGTAGCTATTACTAAGTGAAAATCAATTTATTTATCAAGCCAGTTTGTCTTAAGCAAGGTCATGTATGTCTAAAGCCTAACCTGACAGTTGCTATTCAAGAGACATGCAATCTGGGCAGTATGGCAGTCCATTAATAAGATAAACAGAGGAACATTCATTTCTGCAGTTGGTTAGTAATCAGTAAATAGCCTAACATGCATGATGATGTTGGAGACTGGGGGTCCAAATATGGGTAACAAAAACATGGCAACTGTGGCTTTGTAAACAGCCTTCTGAAATTTCTCTGCATAGGCCAACATGAAGGGGTAGCAGTTAGTATTGTTGCTTCACAAGAAGATTCTGAATGGTGTTTACAAAGCTACATAAATATGTACAAACTAGGGCTGCTTGATTATGGGAAATAGAACATCACAATTAAATCAATATTGAAAAGGCAATATTGAAATCATGATTAGAATAGTAAAATGCCTTGTTGAATCTTACTGTAAAAAACCGACAAAGTATTTATTCAAATGTTAACTGTTGTATTCAAAGTTAACAAAATTTGCCATTTAATGTGCTTCAATTTTTGGGGGGTAAAAATCTAAATTGTGAAGCAAATAAATGAGCTAAAAAGTAGTTTGTTGCAATTAATTAAAAAAACAAGTACATTTGTCAAAACTATTTTATTCACATTTTAGTGCAGTAAACTATTACAAGATTATCTATATGTATTCAAAATTGAACTGCACACTTCTTTACATAACATATAATTATTTAGCTGTCAAATTCAATAATTATTTATCATCTTCAATGGCGTTAAAGCAGGACTCTTCAGATAGCGGGGTGCCTACGCCAGTGGAAGAAGTGGCTGAGAAGAGATTGAGATGTTTATATAGTCCAAAGAAAAACAGTGGAGACTGGAAAGGTTTATAGTGAAGTAGATATACAAGCCAATAAGGAGAGAAAGTAAACTAATAAAAATTCACCTCAAAAACTACCGTGTTTTCCAGACTATACAGCGCACCTTACTTTAAGCCGCATTTACAATAAAAAACTGGAAACGTACATATATAAGCCGCTGGTGTCTCCGCCGCTCTCGGTTTTCCACTGCGTCCTTAATAGCTATAACTGAAGGATTTGGCGTCTCCAACGCTGAACCATGGATTCATTCACGCTGAGCTTACGTGCAGCGGCTATCGATTTGTAACCTTCAACTTAAAAGCGGAATCATATGAACTTCTTCGTGTGGTTTCCATGATGAGGAGATATGAGTTTGAAAACATTTCTCCGTCGTGCCAGCTGCTAGCTGCTAGCAAATGAAAAATAGCACTTCCTTCTTCGATTTCCAATTTTGACTTCCAATGATTCCCTTCCTGCTAAAGAGCCCCCTGGTGGTTGAAGAAAACTCCACAGAAAAGCCGCACAGGGCTATAAGCCGCCCTTATAGGGGGGAAAAGTAGCAGCGTATAGTCCGAAAAATACGGTAGTATTTAAATCTAACATTTTTTTGTCTTCTATTTCTTTTTTTAAGATTTTTTTTTACTTTGATCCTTTCTACGTGTAATCTGAATAAAGTATTTATTCTTATAAACTTTGTTACAGTCAAAGTGAAAGTAATAGCTGCCTTTGATCCTTGTTTGAACACAGAACCTGAGGCACCCAAACTGAAAGTATAGTAATGACTTTGATATGCAAAGAAAGTCAATTTTTATGATGTTTGCAACCGATGCCTGAGGATATTGGAGGACCTTAAAGCCACAGACAAAGCCCACTTAGGAAATTCATTCTGATGCCAACAAGGTGGAACCACAATGCCTAAGTACCCTCACCTTGGTCGGGCAATCATCCCAATAATACATCTTCCCAGTTTTCATTCCGCCCTGCGCCTTAAGGACAGAAATTATTGCTGCTTATTTCTCATAAGTGACACTGCCCAGCACAGCTCATTATTATTCAGGCACTTTGTCTGTCATGATTGATTGGGATGAATTTACACTGATCAATCCGTCTGCATATTTCATTTGATGCTTTAAACTCTTCCCATCCCTGTCTTCAGCTGTGTGAGGTCAATACTGCTGTACGGACTTAGATTGAAGGATGTATAGTAAATTGAAAGGTCCAGTCTAACTCTTAGATTTCAGGAAACTAACAGAGTATATATACGTTGGTGACAAGAGAACTTTTCTCACCTCTCCCAGTGGCTGCAGACATTGGGGTCATCAGGGTTGAGACTTAATGCACTAGTGGTGAAGCCTAGAATGAGGAACCAAGCCAGACGGACAACTGATGACCCCATCCTTCTCTCTGAGAGGAAAAAAAGAAAAGAAAAACATAATATTGATTTAGAGATCAACACTTAAACTGAGTCTATACTGCAAATGTACATAGACCCAATTACAATATGGTAGTTTTGAAATTGTGAATACCTTTAATTTTGGTAATAGTTTTCACTTTGCTTGTTTTATATCCCTATGCAAGCTCATATTTTAAGTGCAAGGAAAATTGAAATCTGGACATGATTCAGTGAAACATAGCTTTGCTAATGGTGAGACTTTGGACAAATTTTTGAAATAGATCACTCAGTATGCACTGTTTGTGAGACTGAGGTAAAATGTTTGCCATGTCTTCATATCACACATTACACAGTCAACACAGTAACAACATTGATTAAAACTGATACCATTGCAACAAAATAAATAAATACATGAAAATAACTATTAGATTGGCATAAAACCAACAAAAATGAAGAACTCTGAACAATTGATATTACAAGTTGTTTTAAACAAGATATCCAGACTAAAAGTAAAAATTAATCAAACTCATGTAATAAATCAACCTGCACAAAAAAAGATGTCACAGTAGGTTTTTCAATTCATGTTGTTATATTCTGGTGAATCTCAATTTCACAGGATACAATTTACATTTGCAACAAACAAACATCCCCTTTATGTGCATGTGGCACAGAGATATTGTAGTGGGTTTTCGTTTGCAAAATGAAGTATTGCTACATAGAATTAATATACAAAAAATATATTGTGTATTATATTTCCATTATTAATTCACATCTGTTCCTCACAAGCGTTTCTTTGTGTTGTGCATGACTGCAGAAAGGTCCATAAACCATATGTTGAAAATGCAGCGGTTGTTTAATAAATCTTGAAGTATGTGGAAGTGGGTTATGAAGAGGACCAGGGATCTCATTTATAAAGCTGATGGACACACAAAACGGTGCCGGAAACTTGCATACGTCCCTTTCCGCGCAAAGGCTGGGATTTATAAAACACAAAATTGAAAACGTGCGATCCCTCACGACAACTTGGACTCATGCATACCGTGCTTGCTTTGGAGACTCAGGGAAATTCAAATTCAATACAAATTCAAGATTACTTATAGATGTCAAAGAGAAAATAAATGTTGTCATAATTGATATTAATTCAAGGTTCTTCAAAGAATTGTGATGGCTGTGGGCAGAAAGGATATCTTATAGCAGTCTGTATAATGGCAAATATGCAGAAGTCTCTGACTGAAGACACAGATGGTGAGGTGGGATTGAATCTGCTCCATGATTCCCTCAGGCCTTTGATTACATGTCAAACTTTAACTACAGATTACCATAAGTATTCAAAAATGCACTCTGATATATGTTTTGGAGAACCATAACTGTAAATGAAAAACTTTCAGATAAAACAAAAGATTTCACAATACTTAAATATGTTGCCAGAGAGCAGGAGAGGTGCACACCTGTGTCAGTATTCACACTGTGGCATACTCCATTGGCCTCCTAAAATGCCAGTAGTGGTGTGTAAACTTTATGTCATACCAAGAATTGTTTTTTTTCAACTCTCCACGTCACCCACATCATTTTGTGCTTCTGGGAAATTGTGTTTTCACTGTTCTCCGTTGTTAAAAATTAAATAAAAAAATTGAGGCACTTGACAATCTTCAATCAAGCAGTAGGTACAGCAGTCTCAAAGCCTACACTTAGCCACCCGATTTTTTTGGATAAGTGCAAGAATATTTCTGAAAAATGTAATTAATCAAAAATGGTTAATTAATTGATCTGACTTTCCTTCTACTTGCTCACAGTAAAAGAGCAAGTCGCCTGGCTGCTGTTAGAGGAGAAACTTCCAAGCAGGGAATTTTCCACAGTTATTGGTTTAAAGTTGGGAAAATAATTTCAATTCTAAAAGCTATTTATAGTTAGCATGGGTGCCAAAATGGACCAAGTAAGTCCAGGTGTCCCTGAGAATATTTTTTGAGACTAAGAGGACTTAAAACCTAATTAGTTAGTTGACATTTTTGGTGGAGGGTGATATGGACTAAACATTGAACATAGACAATAAAGCTGAACACAAATTCAGATAGGGCCATAGTGTAAATGATAAGCCACAATCCATTGGAAGCCATTAATTTTGGCTGTTCTCGGCAGACTCAGTCAGCCAGAGACTTATAAGAAGAAAACAGTAAAGTAGAAAAACAAAATTAATTTGAACTTCATATAAAGTCATCGATATGCTTCATTAAACAAAGTCTTTTACCGGAAAAGTAATGCAACATATACTGTTTTATGTGGTTATTCACCGAAACGATATAGTGATTTGCTTCTTATTTTTACCAACAACACTGAAGGGCACAGCCAGTGTTGAAGCCAAGATGTAAGTTTGCCTATAAAAGCTAAAAACTTTCAAAACAGAGTATTACACCCAAATATAACCTGAATGACCTGATGGGCTTATCTGTTTCATCTACTGAGAAGACATGGTAATGCAGAAGACTCTTAAATATTTTTGCTAAGTCCCAACAGTGAAAGTAAGAGCATAGAAAATAAGAAAACAGCAAGAGATATTGAGATTAAAACAGCTATGTCACCTCAAGAAAACACGTCTGCAGATAAGTAACAGACTACTGGGAATGCAAGGATTGGATTGTAAAGCAACAGAACATGTGGCCTTCTGACTGACAACAACTGTCCAAGAATGGTGGGAGCATCAGCGTAAGAAGAGCAGTATAAGACGAATAATCAATTTCTGATAAGTACTTATTGAATATGTCTGCAAGGGCAGTGTTACAATCAGGCTTTGTTTCAGTTAGTTAAGAACTGAGAAACTGGGGCCAGCTCAGTACACGATTTTATAAAATGAGCAGCTCTTTCTATCAGCAAGTGAACCTCTGATAAGGATGCAAGTACATTCTGAGATGAAAACTGAGTTTGAATGGTGAAAATTGAATAGACCTCTACGAAATGTTTTACTCTGTTGAGAGTAATTGTGATTAGCTACAAAAATACTTTAAATTTCAGCCTAACGCTCTCGTTATGCAAAAGGAAAGCAAGATAAATAAGCTTACCTTCCCAGGTTCTGAAATTACTCAAATGTAATACTCCTTGTTAAAAAACACAAACATTGCAGACTGTATGTTATTGTATAATAAATTCACATTAATCCAGAAAAAAAAGTTTCTGAAAACTAAGTACAGTCCAAACACAAAAAATATACAAAATACATACAACCAGCAAATGAAACAAATCTAAACACTACTATAGTGTGCTAACAACAATGCCCTTTGGTGTGGTTGCTGTTACAATGGGAAGAAGAAATAGCTAGTTATTTTTTGTAAGTGAGGTGTTTAAAAGGGTTAGTTTTTTTCTGTATTTGTTGTGAATGTTTTGTAACCTCTGTGTGTTACTGCAAGTCCTGGCTAAGATTCTTTACCAATATAATTTTTTAATTTCAATGGGATTTTCCTGTTGAAATAAAGGTTAGACAAATAAAATAAATACAACAAAAGTCAAAGAAGATAAAACTAAAGTTAAAAGACTTACATTCTGCATTTGTTGAGTTGTTCACCTAGAGGGTTCTGTGTCAAACAATACATACCCATTGTTTTGTTTTAAACAATTCACACCAGCCGTGTTGGCCAACACTCTGAGGCGAGACATTCTAACTCGTTCATTTCAGCGTTGCATATCTCTGATTGATGTATCTCTTCATAAAATCCAAGGAAGAAAAGGGGATGTCCATGTAAACCATTTCTCTTCTCAACCTTGATAGCTATAACACTTGTGGAAGTTTTCCTGATAGTACTTTCTAAAAGGATTTATACATATTTAGAATTAGTTGCAGTGTTCATCACCTTCATTAAGACCTTCAATATAGTGCATGTGTTCTGTTTGGGAGACGCCTGCAGAGCTCAGCAGGATTTTTCTCCTAAGATGCATAAGGAACAAGAGCAGTGTACATACGATCAGATGACAATGATGGATTTCACCCTTGCATATAATTACAGAGGAGAGAAAATGCATGAGACAGAGCATGTTTTATTTGTTAATGGCTGAATGGCGTTCTGACACTGTTGCAGGTACATCAGTGTCTTTCAGATGTGTTCAATGATTTTTGAGAGACTCTGTTTAATTGCACAGGCTCTCACAAGTTCTGCTAATACCCTTGTATTGAAAGCCACATGTAGCTCACTCACATGTGAAAGAAAATCAATTGGACCTTCACTTCCTCTAAGTAGCAGTTAATCTGAACGAGCACAGGTTATAGTCACGTTCCTTCCCTTACGAGGATGATTGATAAAAACATATGCACATTATAGACCATGACTGCACTCGTATTCAGGTCTTTTCTGTGAAAGAATTCAATTAAATACCACTGCTTGATGGACTGGAAAGCTTTTAGAGTTTCTCTGATTAGACCAGCCAACCAGCCAACCATGCCTCTAAATGACTCCGGACAAGCAGAATACTTCATAACTTGCCACATTTTTCAAACCTTGGTGCTCCCCCTATTATGAGCCTAGGGAGTAAAGCCAAGAGAGGATGGGATTGGGTTTTTCAAAAATGTGCCAGGGTAAATTGAGAAGTTGCTATTGTGATGAATGCCAACAAATTAAGGTACCAGCGTGTGCCTAAAGTAACAGACAGACAGATTCAATAGCCAGAGGCGTGTGGCCTTAAACTCACCTAATCTTACAGCCTGTGGTCCCTTGATGTTTTTGTACGGCTGCCGAAGTGATTCTGAGAGCACGAAGGGACAGAACTGCTGCTGCACACAGACTTGAGCAGAGAGGTGATGACAGGTTGCTGATCTACAGAAGAGAAAAAAATAATGAGCTCATGATGATACGCTCAAGACACTTGCTTCTTTGCCCGCGCTCAAACACATGCATTTACACAGTGTTAGGAATTTCTCATGGGATCAACAGGTAAATAGTTCACAAAGTGAAAGGCCAGTTTATAGCACGGGTCTTCACATCCAACCACGCAGCTCTCACGCCTCCCACCTCCATGCTATTCACACAGACACGCACGCACACGCGCACGCACACACAAGGTTAATCATGAAATAAAAAAATAATAAACTACATAAGCTCGAGAGCAACTGATAAAATGAACTTCACACTTCACACACTACAAGTGCCTTGTCAACAATGTGACAAGATCACATTATCTGCACTCAGTAACAAAGCTTTGGTAAGTGTTATTACAATGAAAATGGAGCCACATAAAGAACATTGCTGTGATTATCATCTCAGATGGCATAGCTTTGACATTATTCTCCCTTTTATTAGCTGTGAATCATCATTATAGATGAATACAAAAGAACAAAAATAAATTGTTTTTGTTCCTTGCTATGTAAATTATTCAAAATGATTTATTTTGTATATGAACTACTTCTGGGGCCAAGAGGACAGACAAATAATTGTCAAATGTAGTAAATCAGGTGTATTAGCTGATTTACTAAGACAGGTACTAATTAATTGAATTTCACTCATATATAGTGACAAATTAGGCAATTCAGAAATCTTGCTTTAGTAATCAGAAATAAATTTAAAGATGTGCCTCCAACAAATGCATAGATTTATCAAAGTAATGCTGAAACACTATGAGATTAACTTCAGCAGTCAGCATATTGGTTTGACACAAGGTCATCATGATGGATTTGGAGGGTTAAAGAATACAACCAACGTTCCCACTTGAACTTCCAATTTTTGGGACATTTCCATTAGCTTCACCAACTTTGAGCTTGAAAATGTCAATGTTAAAGTAAAATTTGAACATAGTTAGCCTACAACCTATAACCAATCAACTGACATAACGAATTGAAAGTGTTACCCGTTAAACAAACACTATTTGGGCATATCAAACCTGCAGTTTATTTTCTTCCTCTTTTAATATCAAATTATAATGACCATTCAGGACTTTTACTGAAATATACTGGGGCATTTTTGTTGCCAAATGTTACACTATGACTGTGACCAGCGCTGGTCACAGTCTGTGACAACCTGAATGTCAAGGACAAGAATCTCCTTGATATTCTGTCATACCTGAATCCACCTGCCTTTTTCCTTAATGTGGATTTTAACATTTAAGCATCTCTTTCAAAAGACAAATCACATCTTTTATTTATGACGTGACATTGTGTCTAAGTAACTTTTAGAAATTGTTGATTTCTCATACAAAAACAGGGAACAAAGTATAGTGCAAGACAGAGAAGCTGAATCGATATGACACTCATCACTTGAGGCTTCCCTCCTCCCCCCACACGAGAAGAAATCCCTGAAAACAGCATCTTTATGTTTTAACTTCAAACATGTTCAGTTTACACCGAACAAATTGTTCCCCAGAGACTGTATTCACCCTGAATGTGTTTCTCTCCTGTTTGTCACCGCTTTGATTACTGAGACTATGAAACCTTCTCAATCGATGAGCAGATGCATCTGTTCCAGCTGACAAACAGCTGAAATAGCAACATCTTTCAGCTTATTGAGGCACATGTACCAGATCCAGAATATAGAGTCGAGGTTTATGTAGGATGCAGTGCAGGTGTGTGTGAGGATAAAAACTTCTGAATCTCGACATTTGCATTCACTTTCTACATCGGACACCTACCTGGAGAAACATTAACTCAGATGAGGCAGAATCACCTTTATCCCCTGGACTGCCTATCAGCAGAGACATCTGAATGATTAAAACCATATGTCTTCAGTCTGTGACTTATTGAAGTGCAAGGCAATTAACCACCTTGTCCCCTGGCTGACCAGTTCCAGCACTGTTGCATGAATGATGCACAGCAGGAACGACAGCATGAGAAAGCTCGCCTCACATCTTTGGATTTGAGCTACTTTCCGGCCCCATCTTATAGCTCTGTTTGTCACAATGCCTGACTTTGGTCTTGCTTATGTTAATTTTACTCAACGTGATCAAAACCAGTCAACAGAAACCTCACTTTGCATTGCAATCCTGTCTGAAGAACCATGAGAGAATTTCTGATTAGAGTTAGGCTGCACTGTGTGACATGTCTGTTCACAAACAGCCTATTATCCCACCTTTACATTCAAGCTGAGCACTCATATACAACTTTTATGAGACGTCTTGAAGCTACTCAATCCGTTTTGTAATCACTACGGAGGGATTCTCCTGCATCCTAATATGGGGTGATCTAAAGGTTAGCAATGTTACTACACTGCACAGACTGCCAATGAGATAAACCCCACTGCTGGCCATCATTGTCTCTTGCTGGTGGCTTTGAGTCATTAAGAGTCAGGCCTCATTAGAGAGGCCATGGTGTGGTGCGTCAGAGACACTGGTTTCCCTGGTTTCAGACACATACCTGAATGTCTGATGTGTTTCAAGGCCAGAAGGACACAAAAAGAAACAGAACTAAAAATAAATGCCAGTCACTGCTTTCCAAATTGCATTTGTGGGGAATGGTGCTTAGACTTGAGTGTTTCTATTGACTTAAACATTATAATCTTCACAGTATTTAGATGAAACATTATTTGTTGCTATTTATTTTTTTATTTTTCACATCACCTTGACCTTAGAAAAATGTTTTTGTTTGTTCCATTTTTCCTTTTTGAGGAAGAAAAAGATTATTATATGGAACTAATGAAAGAAAGATAGCACATTAAGAAACATATTTTGCAAACACCTAAATGAGAAGAAACAAAGCACTTTTTGTGAAAAATCAAGTCCTGTCACTTCTGTAAAATATATAAAGCAATCATGGCATGTTGTTGTGCATGCAAATTAGAAAGAAAGCATGATGAGTTACTATTGCTGTGACATAACTGTATACTCTGATCTATTTATTTATTTATTTTTCCATGTACTTGTGCATCTGAGCATAAAAGTTCATTGTTCTATACATGGTCTATGGGTGCTCTAGTGGGGGAAAATTAAATGGTTAATTTGATTAATTACACAACCCTACCACCTGAAATTTACAGATGGGTTAATTTTTAATCAATTGAGGAACATTTTTGAGTGACACTAGCACCAATAGAAATATTTAGAACAAAACAAACATTAGACATAAAAATTAAATGCTGTACGACTGGTAATAATTATTAGCTGAATTCACCAAAAATTAAATTGACTACCTTTAGCTGGAGGAGATTCAAGCATTCAGCATGCCAAGATGAGTCTTCATGAGTGCAGACATAGAGTCTGCATATCACAGCATGAGGTTAAGTTATGATAGCGGTTACTGCTGTAACAACTGAATAGCACTTGTCCTAATTCTTAGCAGAGACACATATGTGCAGTATATACGTATTATCTCAGAATTTCTATGCTGGGTTTATCAGATGAATAAGAAGGCAAACATAAGTGAAATCCTGTTTTTACTCTCTGTATATCACTAATACAGAGGTGAAGTACTGAGGTGAAAACAAATCATTAATTAGAATTGAGTTATCATGTTTGGCATATGTCAGAATGTGTCTTGAATATAACTGACTATATTAGTCAAATGGTGTCACGTTTAAGCATATACTTTAAAATATTCATAAACATAAGAAAAATAAGCTGAGAGTGCTGAATTTATGGGACATATTATAAGTGAATGTGCACATAAATCAGGAACCGTTTCAAAACCGGCTACTCCGGAGCATCAGCCCACAGCTGCAGCACTTCCATGACTTTGATTCCTGTGTGGTTGTTAAGGCACCTGAGAAAATGCTGTGCGTCGTTTAACAGGAGCTTAATTCTGCCTACATGGTTTATTCATGTGGCGACTTCTGATATCACGACTCTCATAAATCACACGACACAGCACGCCGGACGTCCACGCGTTCGGGCAGGGCTCACTAATCTCAACACCATCTTTCATCAGAATAACCTTGCCTTAATGCGGGGGCAGGTCAACAATAGATACAGCCTACTGGAAGGACGTGCTTATGCCTCTTTTGTTTCCTTTACTCTTGACACATAGGCTTTCTGTCCTGTACAAACACCCAGGCAGGAATCATCCCACTTTCAAACCACAGGCAATGTTGAGAAAATGTCTGTGGTTGGACTTCAGAGAAACTTCACTAGTCTAAAGTTAGCTTTATGAATGGAGAATAAGTCACTCAGGGGAGGAATGCAGCGAAGCTAGGCAGCCATCTGTTCTGAAGCTGTTCAAAGAAAGAACAGAAAATGTGAAACTAATGTGAGTAAACACAATCATCAAATATAGATAATAGAACAGAGCACATTGCAACTTTGCTCTTCTTTAGTTGTTTTTTTTTACACCGTCCAACACTAGCATACTAGTTTCTAATTAATTATATTTGGATTCCTTACATACTAGGCACAAAATCTACAGTCACAACGATGTCACCAATTACTAGCTTTTGGCCAACATTTCTCATAAGAAAGCTAATTAGCGAAACAAAACCATTTAATGAACCAAAATAACAGGGTGCTTGATGTCACTTTACTCTGGCTGCTACTCAGACTATTCACTGTGTTTGCCTCATGCCTTTAATAACCAACCCCGGGCATCACTTTGACTGTCAAATGTGTTGTAATATCCTCTGTGCTACATCTGTCCTCTCTCTGCATCCTGGCTGTGGCCTCCTGCTGCCACCAGGAGGAAGCACCACTCGGGCTCTTACATGGACCATCAAGGATTTCTCTCCCCACTCAAACAATTATCCCGCCTGTGACTGATTGCGAGTAATGAGAACTGCAGGAGAACAGTTGGACATCACTGAACACATTAATATGTGAATATTAGCCTGTTGAACCTTCTGCTCTCTCCCACCACGATGATTCTTCAGTGGAGAACCAAGGATATTTACCAGACTGCATAGTTATTGCAGAGTAATGTGGCTCCTACAGCCCTGAGGTCAAGCTCAACAGAAGTAAGGTGTGGATGGGAAAACAAATGAAAAAGACGTATACAGGGCTCTGAACAGTGCAAGGAAAGTCAAGCCGAGCAGCTTGGGATGAAATGCTGAAACAACAGCACGGCTGCCAGGGCAATTTTACACTCCAGTAGTTTCACACCTCAGCCACCAAGCCCTTCCAACTCTGAACCTTGTGTCTTCTGCGTGTCTTCATTTATTTTGTGTCACTGTCCAAGATGTGAGAAGCCAAGCAGTGAGAAACCCGTCCCAAATGTCGCAGGGTAAGCAGTGTGTGAAGAAAAAGGGGGCTGGGGATGAATGGAAGAGAAAAGCCACTGCACGTGGATGCACTTTGCCATTTTTACAGACCATGCTTTGAGATCTCAAGGGACTTCAAGTCAAACTTTGAAAAACATATATCGAATAAGTCTGCACTGAGTCCAAGAAATGCACAGATCTTGAATGTAAGATTGGGGGAAACCAATGGGTGGCGAGTTGTTCAAGTAAACCGGGAAAACTTGTGAAACTGCAAGAGCATGAATTGTTATGCTTTGAGATTGCTTCTGGTGTTCCTCAGAGGTGAATTTTGGGTCCAAACCATTTCTTTTAAATGTACAGATGAAACTAGATGTTTACACTTACCTGTAAAAAGAGACATATTTTTTATTCTTAAGGTCCAGTCTAAATACCAGAATAATTAATGACATAGATATTTTTAATACTTGATCTTCAGAAGTCAATATTTCCTTAAAATTTGGTAGAACTGCTTTTTAAACTGCCTGACTTTGGTCAAATGTTTTGGGTATCTATTTTCACAATAGTTCCTGGAATTTTGATCCATTCCTCCAAACATAACTTGTGTAATTGAGTCAGTTTTGAAGGCCACTTTGTTCATACACACCTTTTCAGTTCTGCCTACAAATATTTAATGGGATTGAGATCAGTACCTGGTGATGGACCCTTCAATCAAAAATTTTTTTATTGCCTTTTAGCAAATTTGTAACTAACTTGAGGATATGCTTGGGATGTCATCTATTTTGAAGATTCTGTAGCATTTAAGATCTAACTTCCCTAAAATATTGCTTTAATGCATAATGTCCTTTCCTCATGAGTCCATCTATTTTGTTATATGTATCAGTCCCTCCTGTAGTAAAACACTCTAAGAACATAATATTCCCACTTGTGTACTTCACAGTTGGTGTTCTCATGTTTACTAATTCCCTCCTTCTTTCCCTTTAAATATATTAATTATCATTATGGCCAAACAGTTCAATTTTACTTTCATCAGAACATAATACATGTCTCTAGAATTTTAAGTCTTTATCACTGAGTGCATTACAAACTTCACAGTGGCTTTATATGTTGTTTTTGAAATCATGGTTTCTTCCTTTTTAAGTGTTTTTTTTTTAGCAACTGTGGATAATGATGCATTTCAGCCAGCAACTTCACAAGGACTTTTGTTCAGGGCAGATACACAAAATACATTAATTTCCTTTTTGAGCAGTATCAAGTCTGCACATAGTGTTTACACTTACATTATTTAAGCAGATGAATGTGGCATGCTCCAGAATCTGAAAATTTTATTCAAAAATAAACAAGACTTTAGGAGGCCCATAATTCTCTGAGAGATACTTTGCCTACTTCGTTTAGATTTTTTTTGTTGTCACAGAAGGAAGAGGTGTGTTTGAGGTGCCTTAAAATACATTCACAGACATGTTGTGATGAGCTTATCAGAAGCTTAAAGAGTAAGGACATCATCAATCATCATCGACCCTTTAACCTCCCCTCAACTATGGTGGTGCTGCACCAAGAACAACTGGAGGAAACAACACGGAAACCTCTGAAAAAGACATGAGCGCAACTTCCTTTTTCATTAAATAAACAAAAATGGAGTGGGATTAGATCTTTGGAGTTGTAAGATTTTTCTTTTGTCATTGGTAAAAGAACACAAATCATTTCTCCCTCTAGCGCTAGACTACTTTGTTTTGGTTATACTTAACCCTCCTGTGGCCAATCCATTTGGTATTCACATATGCATTCAATGGACCAGAGTCAACTTTTTGATCTCCAACAGAGTTTAATTGTGCATTCACACCTTTAAAGGGCCAACATTTCATTAAAGAGGACCTAACAGTCCTGGTGTGAATGCTCCCTTAACGTACATGAAGTGTTGTGTTTAAATAAACTGTTAAAAACTTTCTCAAAAATATTTTTCTAATCATTCTGGCATTTAGTAAATAGAAATAATTTTGCTAATATCACCTCACTCTGAACAGACGAAGTTTAGTATGTCAGACAGTGAGAATTCAATTTTTTAGTGTAAGTAAATGTCTAGTTTCAACTATGTTGTCTTCAAGCCATGGAGAATACCAAGATCATCGCTGTTAACAGATGACATTAATATGTTCAGTTCCGAGTGGCTCACAAGAGTTAGAGAAGAGACCACATTTAGAAATTGGTCAATGAAAAATATGATTGATAAAAAATCAAATGAAAAAAAAAAAAAAACTATCTGACAAAGATACCAGGCTGACTGAGTATATGTGTTTAAAAAAGTATCTTGTTTATTATTAGCAATAAAGTAAGCTTGAAACCTAATATAAAGCACATGAAAAATAAATGTGCAACAAATATTTCAGTATTGAAACAGCCTTACTATGTTCTGAACCATGAATGAGTTCAAATTCTGTTCTCTGCATTGATTTTTGCTATTTTTAAACTACTGTGTGAAAGTATTGGGAAATGCTTACAAAGGTCTTCAGTAACTATATTATAGAAATGAGCAATAAGGATGATTTATAACACTGGTTACAAAGACAACATAAGTACTCTTTTCCTACATTTAAGAACAATAAAATTCACAGTTTTGGTACTTTGTCATAATTAAATTAGATTATACAAAGTCATGTTTCAATGCTTTTATAACAAAAAGATCCATAACTTAGTTGAAACAGCATTACCAATTAAGTATTTTCATGAGATAAATTACTTTTTTTCACATAGATATCAGTAGCTGTGTACATTTAAATGAGTATGATTTTGTTGTACATTTTAACATGTATGCCTCAGATGTGTATCAGTCAATCAATCAATATGAAACTATAATTAAGATTAAAGTATTTGTCTTTACAGATAAAAATCATGCTACGGTAAGTCAGTACCAACTAACCATAATTATTACATTTTCTGCACTTAAATATACTGTTTGTTGAGTTGTAATTACCTACATTTGAAAAGCCAGCATGTTGTAAGTCCTGTAGAATGAGTTCACACATCGATGTGCCTAAAAATAAAGTTATCTGTGCAAAAGATGTTTTGATGAGACTGTGTCACTTCAAAATTCTTATTTACACCTCTGTATCAATAGTAATTTATTTCACCATTATGGAAGTCGTCCATGCTCTGATGCACAAATATAGCAGCACAGATACTGACATTTACACCTTGCATTAATAATAACCAGAATCATACACTAGCTCAACACAATTTTCCCCAAAGCTTGGGTAGACATTAATTTATTTTACACACTCTGTCTGCTTTTCTGTCCATCTCAGAGGAGCACATGAAAATGAAGCATTCTGCTAGCATTTCTGTGCAGAATTGATTCATGGGTAATTCATTGCTGAGATGCAGAAACTTTACATAGTAAGTGGCAATGTGTCTAAATCTGCTGTTTTATAGAGCTCTGTGGTATGACTTGTGTCATGACGTAGGGACCAAAGCGGTCATGGCCACTATCCAAAATTGTCCTGCTTTGGTCTTTAGCACTGAGTTGTATGAAAATGATATTTTGCCTTTCCACTGTCACCACATTCTTCCTCAGGAAAAGGGAAAACAATTATAAATCATTCCAGTTTATACCAATAAAGTCCATTAAAATAGACTAACTCATAGTCGGTAACCAACAATATATTTAGGTAGTATTTAACACACATCACCCAGGAGATGCCAATGCCTTTTTGGCTGATGAACTCAGCCCTTTTTTCATGGTGTGAGTGGGGAGGAAGAAACCCCACCTTACCAATTTGAATGATTATACTGACTTATAGGTCCATATCCCCCAAATCCATGATTATTAAATGTCTTGAAAGATGGATCAAAACATTCATCACATCCAAACTGTCCACTAACCTGGACCTGTTACAGTTTGCATACTGGCTAAGCAGATTCAGAATGCCGTAGCCCTCCTCCTCCACAGGACGCTATCCTATATCGACAAAGGTAAGAAAAACTCTGTGAGAGTGGTCTTTGTGCATTACAGAAAGAGCTCCATTTAATATTATATTAGCTTCTACTCTGGTGTCTAAGCCTTATGCCCTGTGACTGGACTCTTTACTAGAGTTACTTGACATGCAAACCACAAGTGGTTTGGCAGATTCACCCCACTTTAACCCCTCTTAGCACTGGATCACACCAGTGCTATGTATTCAGCCTAAGGAATGTGTGTTTCTTTGTTATCAACCAGGCAAGTAACTTTTATTTATCAGCGATTTTATTGAGGCATGGTGCCGACTGGGATCCAGAAGACTCATTCATCCAAACATCACAGTCGGTTGGACAGACAACTGTTGCCTCCTCTCATTCCTCGGAGCAACCCAGTCCAGTTGTGAGGATGACAGGGTGAGGCTTCTTTCTCAGAGAGAAAAAGAGAGTTAAAGAGCTGAGCTGCTATCCTCCCTGCTGGCATAGAGCCCAATAATCAGAAAGTGCATCCAGTTTCTCAGTGGACCTGAGGTGGGAGAATTCAGAATTACTAAGTTGATTTGGAAATGGGCACATAAATCCTTCCTGTACCCCCTTTTTAGAAAAAGATAACAATTGGATAAAAGTGGAGATCTTTTTATTCCAGGTTTTGTGAAAATCTGGTGAGGCATAAAGAACTATCTGAGTCGAGGTGGAAATAGATTCTTTATAGTTGGCTGTTCATTCTTATAATAATTGTTATTTTGGTTTATCAGTATACATTTCAAGCGACTATATGTGGAATTTTGTGAATATTTTGTCTATTCAACATATGAAACTGCATGTTATTTGTATAGTTTATTCATTTATTGTACATAGTTTGCCTGTCATGATGTGTGGAAGTTGAAGTGGATCCATATTCAGGTAGACTGGCGTGTCAAGTATATTTGAAGATTTAATGAAAATTAAGAAAATACAAAGTTACAAAAACCACAGGGACCCAGAGCAGAACAAAAAATAACAAAAACATGAAAATAACAGCAAGGATATCCAGGAGTATGCGGGATAGACGGGAAGTAACAGGAGGAACCAGCAAGGAGTGACTGAGAAAGAGGTCAGTTGAATGCTGAAACAATGGTCCTGGGCTGACTAGTTAACTGATTGCAGGTATGAGGGGAGAGATCAGAAGGCAGATTGAGGAGAGGGAGTGAGAGAGAGAAAGTGGCAGAGGGGGCAAGGGAGTGTACACAAGGGATTAGGAAATGACACTAAAGAACAACCGGACCTAAAAAGCCTAATAAAGTAGAGTAACAAGGAATAACATCAGAAATAAACATAACTAGAAACACTAGCAAGGACTGCACTAAAGTGAAATAGAAACAAGAGTGAATAAAGAAACAGACCCAGGTATACCAAATAACAAACAAGCCCCAAAACTAAAGCTAACACTGCCAATGTTTTTCTATGCACAAATATGTACATTTACTTATTTTTAACGACCCTACTCAATTGTGCATTTTGTTAAATTGAGTATTTTTAATGCTTTTAATAACCAACCCCGGGCATCAGGATTAATTTAGATGTGATGTTAAAGATTTGTAACGACCAATCACTGAAGAAAATATAGCATATCTATAAATCAGATACTGTCCATAACCTGCGATTACTTAATTTCTAAATACTTTGCCACAAAAATATAGCATTTACGCTTTAATTTGAAAAAGGAAATAGCATGAAGAGAAAACTTTAGGCACTATAAATAAAACTGCAACTGGACACAGCTGGATAGACTGAAAAATGCAGAATAAACTTCATTTCTTATTCTTGGTATAAAAGGAGAGCCTTTGGAATTTCTCACAAGTCAGATGTGTTTTCATGAAGAAGAGATTTCATGTCCAAAAATAGTCATTTTAAATGAACTTTTTGTGTCTGTGTGAAAGCTACATCTCCTACACCCCTCTTTAGATCAGTAGTGTACGCCCACTGCTCGTGTAGCACATTAACCTTCTGGTTCACTAGTCAATGACTGCAAGTGGAATGACCTGCCATCATGATTATTAAATCCGAAATTATGCTGCTGCTGCATTAATGATGCAACCAGGTGATCTCAGTTTAGTGAAAGGAGAGCTCCATCAACTGGATTTGCATCAAAAATGAATGCACTTTTTTTTTTCTTTTCTGTTGCCAGTTCAACCTTTCAAATGTCCTTGAATCCACTTGAACAAAACACATCTACTTAGATTTAATGCATTAAAAAAAATTTAAATTCATGTTGTAATGCCCAGGCTGATGGATACAGAAGTATATGTATTTTCAGTGAATCCAATAATTTATTTTATAATTAAGATGTTATAGATAATCACTGATAAAATTACATACATTTTTATGATGTACAAATTAATATTTTCTACAATGTCATAATGTAATGAAAACAATGGTGGCTAATAGATTGTTAAATTGAACTCTTTTGGGTAGTTTGTAACCTTCTCCAGCTGGTTAAGCATTACTATCTTTTTTTGCTGGACTGTTTCTTAGCTCTTTTTTCCTAGGCATTTTTGTGCAATACTACATTTTAACAAACATTTTATAAGAATTCCTAGTTCTTTAAATAAAATCTGAATAATTCACTCCAAATGACATCCCTTGAAATGACAACATGGTATCTTAGTTCATCTTCCAATTACTTGCTCATCTTTTAGAAGTTGATGTTTGTCTTGCCGCCTACAAGCACTTAATCTTTTTTCTTTAATAGGTTATGTCATGTTACAATTGTGTTCAGGCTTTTAGCTTACAATGATTATAATTACTACAATGTCTAAAGTCAAGAAATATGTAAAAAGCGTAAAAGAAAGGGAGCACAATGAAGCACAGAACACAGCCAGAAGTCACAAAACAGATGATGTTACCAGTGTCGTATTTAGGAGGATGTGGGCTCCTGGACTGCAGCTAATTTATGGGCCCTGTTCACAAAAACATTTTGGGGGATGTAAGTAAAAATTATGGTTATGTTGTGTATAACCTGATGACAACCTGCATCATTTTGAATTTTCCAAAACCAGAAAAAAGCAATAGGTGTAAGTGGTATAAAGTGTAATACTAGTACAATACACAAAAAAAGTCATTTGAACACATATATGCACAAAAAGTTATTTGCAAGTGGGAATAAGCTGATCAAAACCAAAATTCAATCTTTGCTTGTAAAACTACTTATTAAAATTAAAAGTTTAAAAGGAATAAACTAACCAGCAAAATCAAATCCTTTTGCTCTAGAGATTCACATAAAGCTTCAATTGCATGACTTTCACTTGGTAGAAACTTCAGAAGGAGCTCCTGAGAGTGTCCTTCAGGTGACACATATCTTAGGCTGAATGTAAGTTGAGCAACATGTGCAATGTGTAAAGTCGAGTTAACTGACATTGAGAAGTTTTTTGTCCATTTTTACATTATTGACTGTTTCTGATAAAACAGAATTACTCTTTAGTGGAATGAAACTGTCACATTTTAGGAGAATGATACGAAGGGGTACCTGCACCAGCATTGCAATCAGGAGTGGGAAGAATAAATGTAACTAGCTACAACCAACCACTGATTGCCATTTTTCTCTATGTAAATGTGATATTTTTCTCTATCACATTTTTTAAAAATGTGATTGAGTTTCTTATCCATCACTGAAAAGGTTGGTGTGACTTATTTTTTGCTATTATGGTTATAAAAAGGCTCAAAATGCTCTTAGAGCCTCACAGTACCTTCTTGATGCTGTCAAATTAGCATTCAAAATTAAAATTCACTGTCAAAAGATCAGTGAGCTTTAGACAGAGGTAAAGCGCCATAATGGGTACATATGATCTGGAGCCGATCTTCTTTGCCAGACCAGCACTATCTTTAGGAGCTACGGCTTGACTTGGCTTGTATTGCTAACTCCCTTGTTTCACTATCCTAGGGCAAGAAATATTTCAAACTAAATATTTTTAGTGAATGAGAAGAGATCTACTCTCCTCATTTTCGCAAATGTCACCCACTCTCCTTACACAGCACAATATTTCTGGAAACAAACTGTGCCCTTAATCCCTACCACTATTGGCATAATTTTGTCAGAAATACCTTTTAAAAACCCAACAATTTTCAGTTTCCAGCAATAGGCATCACATTTCATTTAAGATAAATTTCAGTTGTAGAAACCCGAGGATCAAAATGTTTAGAAAAATGTGATTTTCTTATCATCACTGAAAAAGGTTGGTGTGACTTATTTTTTGCTCTTATGGTTATAAAATATGATCTCATTAATTACATATAAATTATTATATAAATTTTATTCCATTATATTTAATTGGTCTTATATACTACGGGACTTGTTATCAACTTCAATTGATAATTTCAATTCTGAATAATTCAGTTTGCATGAAAATATCCTTAAAATTCTGTACAGACTTCTTGCATTCTGAAAGCCTTTCTCAACGATCTAAGCCTCTTTTCTCTCAGTTTTCATATAGCTGTGGCCAGCAGAAGTGCCTGATGCTGGAGTTGAAGATGCCTCTTATTTGTGTCCCAAAACTTAACCTCTTTGTGCAGGTTTGAGTGTGAAAGCATCACCTGCAAGGCGCAAGAAGAGATGGGACGCTCCACTAAGTTGGTGTATTATTCATGAGTCACTCCTGTTGAGAGGGCTGTTCTTCAGCATCCAAATCCCGGCTGTGGTTCAATCTGTGCTCTATTCAGTTTTCTGACTGCTGGCCATTGATCACAAGCAAGGTAACCAATGCTGAACAGGTACGGGAGCTTTATGGTAGGGAGCTTGAATCGCATCGCTGATAGAACAAAGATCCATCAGCAGATGCTGGAAATGGTCCACGTTTTTCTGCTGTAGCTGATCAGGGAAGTTGAGAGGAGATGCATCTTGGGCTTTTGGTAAGCTGTAGAAACACAGCATGTGGCTGAGATGAGACACCAGTATGGTGAATGTCACATATTGATTAAAGTACCAACTGAGAAGAGGGCATGGCTTTCCATGCATTTCCATGTCTGAAACAAATTTCATTGAAAATATCCGCAGCATCAGGAAGCATAAAAAAAAAAAAAAATCCTGCAGTAAGGTCTGTCTGTGAAAGGTGCCAGAGGCAAGTATCACCTTCTAATGGGCCTCATAATATTAATGGACAGTTGAGCACAGTGAATCATTTGTCAACCTTAATCGTCTATCACACATCGAGAGCCAAATGTGACAAGACCACAATACTTTCCCGTCTAGATGTGTCAGGATGATGATCATCAGGCTACAGAATAACTATTTAATACGACATGTGAATCATTATTATCATATCTATCAGCCCACTGATATATGGTCTACATCCACAATGACAACTTTCAAGTCATAGACAAAGAAAATCAAGTCAGTTTGTTAACAATCATGTTTTTAATGTTAGTTTTCTAAGAAATCTTCAAAACTGCATTGGATTTTGTCTTTGCACAACACATTTCAAATATCTACGTTGATTTATTAGTCATAAATATCATAAACAGATGATACTCAGAACATTTTTACAGATCTGTGTTTTAAACACAGCTGGCAATTAAACAAAAAAAGGTTTTTCTTTGAAATACTGAAAATATACATGAAGCATTCCTGTTCAATATCTATTTCCTGTGGCATTCCACCTTGTTACATGTAACTTAACTTACAAATGCATTTGTTATATGCTTTTTTATTTTATTTTAGGTGTATATTATTTGGGCTGTCACCTGGTGTGAAATTAATGTCAGTCTAGCCACTGAGGCATTTTTTTTTTCTGAAAAAGACTTCGGTGTGTCCTGTACTAATTTTCCAAATTTTAAGTTTCACATCTTGATGGTTTTCACTTTAGCTCAAAGGGGGGAAAAAACCCTTTCTATAGTCTGACTAATAAATTATTGCCTTTTCATTTCTAAGAAACTTTTAAAAGTGAATCAGATTCATTTTGAGTCATTTTCTCAATGTCTCAAAATGCTCTTACAGCCTCACAGTACCTTCTTGATGCTGTCAAATTAGCATTAAATATTAAATTTCAGCATGTTTCTGACAGGACCATATTTCAATTCTCTGCTTCTTCTTAGTAACCTCAGTACTCAGAAAAGAAGATTAGCAATAGTCTCTGTGATGTTTGAATAATTGATCAAATCATTTTCAGACTCCACACTAATTAGTGGTTAAAGCTCATATGCAACGCCGAGGCAGGGAGTAAACTATAAGCGAAAAACATATAACCGATATGGAAAATGGGATTTTGCTGTCCAAGGCACAACGTTGAATAAGAGCCTTATCAACAAAGCACAACACATCACAGCATGCTGAGATCTTATCACAGCTCATTTCCTCAGTTCATCCTGTGTTTCCAGCAGAATATGCGTTGTTTCCATCTCCTTGCACTGCTACCAACATCCTATAAATGTTAGAATACTCAGGTGCTCTGGCAGGCGTCTTTTCTGAAGACAAGGATGAAGAAAGTGGCATGGGTAAGCACATGCATCAGCAGTATTAGCAAAAAGTCATCAAACTCCCGCAGGGGACGTGCTTGTCATTAAAACAAACCAGAAAAGAACTGATCAGTGCATTAATCAGGGATCACCCGGTTGTCCATGGCGGGCTGTAGTCCGTGGCGCTCCTGTCCTGGGCTGCACCTGAGGGAGGGCGGTGGGGGATTAACATAGCTCCCCGCTGCATCTTCAGTATCTGAAATCTGCCTGAGCTCATCATTTCTGTGCCTTGCTAAGAGACCATGGCTGGATATCAAGCTCAGGCAATCTATTCCTCCGCAGAGTGTTGGCTGACCAGCATCAATGCCACGCATTGTCAAATTATTAATTAAATGCATGCAAGCATAATCAGATGCAGACACAGCCAGACCTCTGGGACAGCAATTGAAGCAGAATCTAAATTGCAAACGTCTTGTTTTTCTTTTTTTTGTGTGTGTTCTTTTTCAATGCCAGCCAGCTAAGCTGTTTTAAGGAGCAAAACCGTGTGGCTTTTAAAATTTAGCATCACTTTGCATTCATTCAGCTATGTTGTGATGCAAAACATGCACAACCATGACTTTGCTTTGATGATCAACACTCAAAGGAAAATTTGTGCTAATTCAAAAAACTTGTTTGTTACAAACGTTTGCTGGTTTTCCGGTCAAAAAAACCCTACGCCCCTCAGGCGATGCATAAATTTGTCTACATATATAGGACAGATGAGATGCAGGTGCATGCAGTACTATGTATTGTTTTCATTCCCTCTCTACAGTTCAAAATGTAAATGCCACAGCTTTCAGAACTAAAGAAAAGTCTGACTCCTGCCTCCGAATATTTCATTAACTTTTGTTAATGTAGTTGCTATGGCTCCAGGGTATTTGCTGAATGCTCATAGTACTTTTGCTGAAATAATAAGATCCATCAGTCACTGCTGAGCAAAAACAGCTTCATTTGCAGAATAAAGGTCATTCTCGCTGTTACTTTTGAGAAAATCTGACAGAGAACGGTACGGCGTTCAAAACACACCAGACTAGAAGAAACTACTCTGAAATATTACAGTCTACTGAGGTGTTCAGATGTAATCTGGAAAATCAATTTCATATTTACAGGTGTGTCATAATACATTAGAATGTCATTGATAGGTTACTTTGGTAATTTCGGCTGAAGCAGTGAAACTTATTTTATAGTGATTTCTCATTTAAAGTAATATATTTCAAGAATTTAATTCTACTCATTGTGATGATGTGGTGGCTTACAGCTGATAAAAACTCAGAATTCATTTAATCAGAATATTAGAATACTTCATAATAGCAAGAAAAGGGGATTTTCAACACAGATTTGTTGTGCTGTAGCCCTAATGGCCAACACCATCATATGGGAGACTGCTGACTTGACAGGGTAAAAACATAAAAAGGTCAGAAGCTGGTTGTGAACAGTGTTCTATCCATGCACTCAACTTTCATTAATCGAAAGTTGAGTGGAAGAAAAACATGTGGTATTAAAGGTGCATAACTGGCAGGAAAAGCCCAGAGTCTGAAGGAAGAGAGGAGAGCTGTTCACGTTTCCATCTGCTCGAAGTCTTATGGAGTTGCTGATTGCATTTTCTTCTCAACAGGACTTAGCTCCTTTTTACACCACTAACAGTACCAATGCTAGCTTTAATAATCGTAGTATCACTGTACTTGATGGGTGGATATACCAGCCTGACTTACCTAAATCCCAAAGAGAATTTATGGAGTTAAGAAAAGATGAGAGACAGCAGAGCAGACAATGCAGATGAGCTGCAATAAAGAACCTGGTTCTTTTAACACCTGGTTCTTTTAACACCACAGACTCCTCCATGCTGCGCTGCATTGATGCAGTAATCAATGCAAAAGGTACCCTGACGATTACTGTACTGTGCATATAATGTTATAGTACATGCATGTACTTTTCGGTATTTCAAAAATACTTTTTTTTTTTTTCAAGAAACTGAATTATTGCGTTTCATTAATTGTAAAGCATAATTATAACAACATTTACAGATATCTGGAAAATATCACTGTTTATAATAAACCATTTCAATATGTGATAACATTTTGAAATAAATTACTGATATATATCAACTTTTCAATTATATTAAAATCCACTGACATGTACTAGTATAATGCTGAAATGACGTTTTCAGATTTTCCCTTGCAAAAAAATTAACTAAATTCTAATAGTAAAAATTGTAAAATGTCAAAGTCATTCTGAGAGCTCTCTGTAGGAGAAACTGCTGGGGGCGAAGCAGGCTTAAAGGAGACAATATTTTTAAACACATACGAGGTGCTGGCAAGTGTTTTCAAATCCTTTAATTTGTAAGAGATGAAAAGATTACTGAGCTTCTGTCTGAATTAGGTGCTGATCAAATATTAATTGCATGTATTAAAAAAAGAAGGAAAATACTGCCTTCTATGTGTCAAACAGAAATCTAAAATTGTGGACCGTTTTCACAGATTTCGTCTCTAAATTACCACGTGAACGTGTAGGATCCAATCCCCACAATGTTCAAAGCAATTTTCCCTGTTTTTCATTAGAAGATGTTCTGGTGAAGTAAAAAAGCTGTCAGCCTTTTACAGGCTGGCTCTTTCATTAATCAGCACTAATTAAACATATTGATTAAGCCAAACATAGGGATTTCCAGCTGAAAGGCTTTACTAGACAGTAAAACATACACACACACACATGCACACCCAAACCTTCATAAAATTCATGAGCAACCTTTGCACTCTTGTAGGATCCATTCATTTGGAATAGCTCAGAAAAGTAAGACAGAGGTGTCTGCTCACTTCTCATTAAATAATGTCATAATTCACGTCTCAATGGCAAATTTTGTCCTTGGCTCTCTCCTGAGAGAGCTGAAACCGCTGAAGCTGAACTGAGTATCAATTTGCTTTCACCATCGATGAAGGGAAAAAAAAAAACAACAAAAAAAACGATGTTTGAAATCACAGTTTCAACCTCAAAGGACCACCAGGTGGTTTATAGCAACAACCTGCAAATCACAAGATTTAATGAAGTCGCTTTTCCTGAGGGGATGGGTTTAAAGCTGCAAGTTACTTTACAGTGTGACCAAATGCACGCTGTGCCCCGGCAGACCGAATGAAAGGCTGCCTGAGCTTCCAGAATAGACTTTCATTATAAATAATCCAACAATTCAAGGAAAATAGGGTCGTGTTAATTTTGCTCTCATTTTTTTTAATACTGATGAAACTTTAAAAAGTGTGAAAATAAAAAGTTAATTGAACACGATGAAAATTATTTTATCCGTTATCACACTAATCCGACACTGCTCTCAAAGGAAAGAGTAAAAAAGAGTTTGGTGGTGTGACAATTTTTCAGATAAAATTTCAAGAGAATAAGAACATGCATTGCCTTGTTAGTGTTTAATTAGGTACTGTGGAAAATAAGTTTACTGAAACACACATTTTGATAAGCATGATGTCAGGATTGTTTATGAGGGGTTAAAAAAAAAAAAGAAAAAGAAAAACAAATACTTTATTAAATAAAAACTTCACAAAAATTAGAAGACAATTGATGTTCCACAGTAGTTGGCTATGAAAGTACTGAACTGGAAAACCATTCAACGAGGCAGAGAGCACAAAAATGTAAGAATTTAAATTACTTTAATAATTGATTTGAAACTGTTGTGACAATGGGATTGCTCATCTAACATCTTAATACAAAGGCAAACAATATTTAAAAGTTAAACATTAGTTTCGATAATGTGAATTATTTATTTGGATTTCTGTGGATGTTTTTTGTTTGCCTAGTGATGTGGGGAGGGTGAGGATGAGGGAAACCAAACAATAAATCATTAAAGACTAAGAATGTTTATCCAGAGTAGTTAGAAATCTACTTACTTATTTAAAGCGCGTTATTTAAAACACTCTTTTTTACAACAACAACAAACATTACACCAGTGCACATGCAAAGCGTCACTCTCAGGGTCAAAATGAAACCTGCATGGCTGTAGTGCCGAGAAGCATTAGCGATGAATGACTTCATGACAAATTGCTATAATGCAGAGAGCCCATGCAGAGCATGTGCTGTAATATATGCAGCTCAAAGAGGGCCAAACAAGACTATCTACAACAGTGATTCTGATTGCGTGGGTGTGTGTGTTTATGTGCATTGTTTGCGTTTAGCTGGGATTTGGTTTAAAGAAAAAAAAAAAAAGCATAGATTTTACAAGGGGCCATCTTGGGCTGTTTATTTTTTCCCCACAGAGGGACTCAGCCGCTGTAATGATTTCATTATCACACAGTGGTGCATGTCTGCTCGTTGGAGACTAATGCAAGTTTAATCAGCTGCTTCAGCTTGAATTCTATTGTCATCTAGTGGCTCAGAAAGGACATAGCATGTCTAATTTTTAAATCCAAAATCACTGCTTTATCCTGTAAGTCTTAAAAAATAAAGCATTTATTTAATCAAGATTCATAAATGAAATGGACATAGAAAAATGTCCATTTAAACATTCAATACGTGGTGGAAAATGCAAATTTAAGAATCAACCAGATTCACAAAACTTCTCAGAAATCCGGAAAGCACACAAAAAGATAACAATAAAGCAGCTCGGATTAATTATTCACCCTGCAACACATTTCAGACACGTTAGTCTTCAGGGGCTCCAATTCAGCTTTTATATATACCATAAACACATCTTCAAACTAATACTTTTCGTGACAGAGATGACTGAGAAGCAAATGAAAACATCACATCGGCGAGCACGCTGCAATAGATTTTTAGGACTCTCTGGGATGATGCAGCCTTTTCCTCTGGCAGAGAAAACACATTTCCAGGGATAGACTCGCCAACAGTCTAATCAAATAGAAAGCTAAACCAGCAGGAGCGCCAAAAGAGACTGCACCGCAAGTTTATACGTGACATCGACAAAACGACAAAAAAATTGAAACAGATTCATCTGAGCGATGTTTTGTCACACGCTGGCAATGATGGGACTGCCACACACCATCAGTCTCCTCTTTTTGACTTATTCAAGCCCGGTTTTGGGACAAAAAGGCATTTAAACTCACCGTCGTTCGAGAAACCTGAAACTGCAAGTTGTCGCCCCACAGAACAGTAGAAATTAGTGCCTCCACTGCCCGACACGGAGCTCCATATGCCGAAAGTGGGAGCGCAGGTAGTTTGTGGAGTTCAAACTGAGCAGAAGTCAGGTGTGAGTGAGCGCCTCCGCCTCCTCCTCCCAACTCTCTCTCCTCTCCACGGGGGGAAGCGCGGCCCACTTTAAACTCTGCTGACGTCATAGGTGCGGATGCTACCCCCAACACCCTCCTCCATCCATCAACCCCACACCTCCACAAACACACACACCCACTGTCCTGTCCGGTAACACCAACGAGACTGATAAAACAAACTGAAACCAGTTGGTGTACGGATCTGCTTCCATTTTATTTTGACAGGTTTTAAATGTCTGAGTAGAACACAAGTGAAAACCATTTCATCCAGTTAAAGGCGAACTTCCTTGCTCCAACAAGTCGCATGACATCATTTTTAACATTTACTAAGTTGACATGCTAATTCATAATACACCCCATATAAATATCAGACTTTCCATTCTCTGCTGGACACCAACCGAGATGGCCTTTACAGTGAACCAATATCTAAAGGTGAATTCTAATTAATAGCAAATACTTTTAGAATAAAACAGTCAGAAATGAATATGCATGCTTAAAATGTATGCACTTTTAGTGACTTACAATTAATACTCAAAAAAAAGTGATTTTGGCAGTTTGGTTTGAAACCGGATATACTTATTGGTTTGTGATTACGTTTAAAATGTAAGAATAAACCTCAATAACAAGTTGGAAAGTAAAACAACCATAACTAAGCTGCGGCAGTCATTGCAAATGACATGATTAGGAATCTAAGCTTGCAAGCAAGCCTCCCAAAACATTATCTCATTACACAATTGATATATTAAGCATTACATATAGAAAATAAATTGCAAAATTAAATAGAAATAATTGAATGGCTGATATTTAATAATTTCAGTTTATAGTGAACATTGGAAAACACTTTTAAAAAAGTTTAGTCTAAAAGTGTAAACTCTACAACCTGTATATTATTCGATACTTGGTCTTTCTTTTTTGTATCCATCAAGGATCACTTATGTTCTTTTCATACATGACTAAAATATTCAAAATTATATGGTGTAAAAGTAGGCAAATTGCCTGGAAAGACTAAATTATTATAATTAAAAAGCTATATATTTCCGCAAGAATGCACACTTCAAGTTCCCTGTGAACCCTTAACGAAAGATCAAACAGCATAAAATCATTCACATTTACTGACACTTTTCTGCCTGCGACAGGTATGTTAAAGTGTAGAGACAAAGTTATTAGATGTCTCTCTGTCCGTCCGTCCTTCTGTACATGGAGTAGAGCAACATCATGCGTTGTAATCTGGATGGGTTGACAAGATTCCCATATCGATTTTCCTCATGAATGATTACCCTCAGCAGGATTTATGCTTTTGCATTGATATTTAACACCAACTGAGATTGGTGAGTGACCCAGCAAGCAGTTCCAGATTATACAATAACAGAGTAGAAATTTAAAAACATCTTATTTTAAATTATTTGACATTTTGTGTTAACACTAAACACATTCGCAAGTATGTTTTAATCCATATCTCAGGAGGCACAGTAGCCATTAACTTTCACTCTTCCTTCCATCCATCCATCCATCCATCCATCCATTCATCCATCCATCCATCCATACATCCATATACACGGCGAAAATCTGATCTTATTACGTTTTATTCTAGTGGAGGTGGGATGTAAACTGCCAGACTGTACGGCGTTTCTTAGAAAGTGAACATTAGTTATTGTTTTCTGTCATAAATGTGGAACTGAACAGCACAAGAACAAATAATAGCAAAAGGATTAGTTAGTATAGATGCAAAATACACCAATGATCAAGACTAAGCATGATTCCAGTAATGTTTACCCTAACGGCTTATCATTAAATTTTTAAAACTTACTTCCTCAGGGTGATGACCCTAATTAAAAAAACAAACACAGTCTCTTTAAACAAAAGGTTTGATAATTTATTTTTTCCTTCCAATTTCCATTTCTTTTTCAATTCACCCCCAAACAGAGCACCATTAAATGACCCCAAGATTGTCGTTCCCCACTTAAAAGCAAAGTTGGCTAGTTCGTAGTTCTAAAAATAGGAGCGCTACTAATTCACAATAATGGTAAAGTGTCAGATCTGTTTTTTGACCTCCCCTTTCAAGATACCTAATGGCTGCCTGACTGAGTTGTCTTGGGGACTTCTGCAAACATACAACCTGCCCCAAGTGTTCACATCATTAGATGATGTCAATGAAAAACTCATGTTGCATAGCTCCAAGCATAAAAAAATAAGCTGATTTCTTGGAACATCAAAACCTTACACGTTTTTGAATTATACCTCATTTTTGATGTGCTTCTAGTATGAATAGTGTGTGTTTACTGGTATCAAGGGTGTAGCGTTAAAAGAGTGTGATTTACTTTTGCCTTGACATTCTCATCTCATTTCCTTTTTTTCTTTCACTATCCATCTGGGGATGACAAGACAATTCATTATGACTCCTCAAGAATGGTCAGATTATTATGATCTGTTTAATCAGAATGATGTTGTGATGTCCATATTAGTTTCAGTTTAAAGCGTTTTGAATAAAGAAACAAGTGAAGTTGCACCAGTGTGTATAATAAGTGCCGTAATATTTTTATTGGGTTATTGCTGCAATATTTGAATCAGACTTGCTTTGATTTTGTATTAATGGTACATAACACATAAGGTCTGAGAGCTGCAGTGTTCACTTTGTAGAATTTTTCCAAAAGTTCAAAGAATGAATGACAACCTCACAATGAAATTGTGTGAGATACAGGGTCAAAGGTGTAGGAAGAAGATGCTGAAATATTACTTACCTAAGGCATTGTATTTTCCCATACCACTGAAGCGCAAAGCAGATATGCAATAGAGTGAAATGAGTGTTAGTAATGTTATTATTGAGTCATTGCTGCAATGTTTGAGTGGCATTTGCATAAATTCCTTGGTTGGGGTGCATATCTGGAGAATATATGCTCTCTCTAAGTTGCATAACTCATGTTGTATCGTTTTTCTAACACACCCCAAAAATTATCCCTAGTTTGCATAGATGCATAGAAATCAGAGCATTTTTCACTTAAAGTGATGCATAGTTTTACATCAGTAAAACACAAAATATATATTCAATAATGTCACACGGTGTACATTTTTTTGGAACATTATCAGAGCAGCATGAGATTAAATTAAGTAAGTAAGAAAACAAATCTAAAAGCATACTGGCAAAACGTGCCCAAAAGCCTAAAATATGAGTAAATTCAGTTTGTAAATTTCTATCAGTACATATAAGTTGCCTTTGGTTAGTGCTGCACAAATGTCAGGCTGTTGCCCTTAATGTTTAACCCAAACCTTTTCTATCACCAGCACTAACACAGGATGTCTGGTATTTACAAGGTTCTTTATTCTGGCCTCATATATATGAGTGTTCAATTTTTGTTTTTTTCACACCTTATCAGAATGTGTTTTCAGCCACATTCAGTGCATTCATTCCTTAGTGCACTGCTGTTGGCCCTGTTCCAGATGAACTATATCTGCCCTAAACTTGTTTTTATTTCTGTCTTTTCTTATTGAGTTATCTCACAGAAACAGAAGGGCACAGCTCCACCTTCCACCACCCGCTATTGGCATAACAACATTGTGTTTTGTTTGCCATATAATTTTCCGAAACTAAGGAAAGAATTAAATCACTACTATAAGTTAGTTGTTTTTATATTTCATTTCTTTATGTCAATTGCGCATAACAGGAAGCTTTATAAAGATATGCATTTGTCTTTATAATCGCTAAAGCAGTAAAAGGTTTAGGCCCATACCTGAATCTTGCAGAGGATTCATTAAATTCACCAGTTAGTGAATTTAATGAAAGAAAAACAGCATCAGGCACATAAACATTAAATCCACACTATCTTGACTGTGGAGAAGCCCTTTAAAACTGTAAGACTAGCTTGACTGTGGAGAAGCACTTTAAAACTGCAAGAAGCTCCAAAATAATAATCACAAACTTAAGATTTAGATGACAGTGAATGAGTAAAGCCCCATACCATTGTATGGGAGTCCCTAACAATGGTTGAATTTGTGCCTCTGACAAATTTAGATGTTTGTGTCTCCAACTACTGGCTTTTCTTCTTCTCTGTCAAAGCAGCTGGCTGCTGTTATCTGCTACTTCAGAAGCTGCCTTTGTGGCCTGCTGTAATCCCTGACCACAGATCCCCAGCTCCCCAAACAAAGTAGTGGCGGATGAAGCAACAAATCCAGCACATCAGACAAGAAATAGTGCATTCTGGTTTTCAAGCTCTGCTGTACATCCTTCACGAGTGTTTCTGAGCCTTTTATGTCTTGTTGCTGGTATCCTCATGGAGCAACGGCGGCTGAAAAAAAGAGCAAATAGGCTCTTACTGTTAAAGAGCTGTTAAGACCTCATCAAGCAGTAGATTAGTGTTACCTAAGCATTAGTTTGGAACAAATTATGGTACTCTGATTATCAGAAGGCTCTTGGGTTGTTTCTTGGGTTTTCCTGGGTTTATTGATCATTTTTCCCCTATGTCTCGCCCTAAAGGGGTGATATTATGTATTTATTCAGATAATATAGCATAGTCAAGTAACTATGTTACCTTCAGTTGCTATAAAAATATTGTATATACAATTATCGTTCTTTAGGCCATTTACAACTGTTCTTAGGAGCTTTGAACTAAGAAGTAGTTTGATAAGCTCAGCAGACTTACTGTCCCACTATGTGTTTGCTAATTGCTGCTGCTGCTAGTCTGGAGGAGCTAAGTGGGGGAGGGCTGGGGTAGAGATGCTCTGTGAGGTGGAAGCTTGACTGGATATTGCTGCACAAAAGAGAAGCTTTGTGGAAATAGGCTTTGCTTTGTGAGACCAAGCACTTAAGCACCCCTGAATGGCTGCCACAGGAGATTCAAGAACTTCTCAAACATGTAGGAAAGAATCAAATAAACACTCCAGGTATATAATGATGAGCGAATAACATGCCATGATATAAAGCTCAAAAATTTCACATTACACATAAACCCCTCTGCCCCCCCGTTAAGTTATTCTTTATTTTGATTTTATCATCCTTTTTTCTGTTTTAATTTCTATCAGTTCGTTCTCAGGTTTTTTTAGTACATGTTTATTCCTTGTGGTTCTTTACTTAATTAGAATTATGCTTCTCTTATTTATTCACTCCTCTTTATGATCATTTCTATGATGAGCCAGGTGAGCTTGAAGAAGCAGTTTTTTTCCCCAATGACATGCACCAAGCTTTGGAGATTTATTTTTACTGCATCGTTGTAACACCATATTCTGTGCTGGGGAGCATTATGTTCTAAGAGAGGGATTTATGCATCTTATGCTGCCATGTTACAGACTTTAGAATTATACATTTTCTGATAAAAGCTTTTCCATTTGTCTTCGGTGCCTTAATTGAGAAAGAAACAGAAAACAACACTCCACTAAGTGAAAGATAAAGAAGTAGTGTAGAAGTGAGAAATGTTAGCTGCTGGTAATTGAACATTGTCCTTAAAGAAAGCTCTGTGAGCCATTTTTCAATGTTTCTTTGCTTCCAGAGTCAATTCTGAAGGAACTGGTAGTGGACAGGAAAAGCACCTAGATGCAATTCTTAATTCAATTTAGTTTATATAACATTTATTCACAACAAATACCATCTAGGGTCATTTCACATATAAATCAAATTATGTTCAATTTATTTCAATTACACCCTTCTTTCAAATGTAAAATTGGTTCATTACAGACCACACACACCATTGAAAACATAAAAAACAGTCTAAACAGAGATGTCTTATTTTTTGTGATTAGAAACTGACAAAAAAGGACTTATAAATAAAGATTGAGGAAGATTGTTTTCCTTTTCTACGATCTGTTACTAATTGCACAGCACAAGATGAGTTTTCTCCTATATAATGCTCGTTAGGAGTTGAATTTCATATAAGTTTTGATCTTTTAGCCATATCAAAATTATCCGCGGAATAAATGGTGAAAGCAAAGGCGAAATATTTATTTGATTACCGTTGTCTTACTGATTATCTTTTATGGGTGGGGCTGTCTATGTGGTGTGCTGATGTATTTGCCTTCTGTCAATCGCATCCTCTCTCTCCCATCAGTTTATCTAAAAATGTATCATCATTTCCAAGATGATACATCATCATTATGCAGTATTTAACCCTCACTATGGTTGTGGCATAATTCATCTAAAATTTAAACTAGTTAGTTTTTTGGTACAGACCTAGCTTTAAACATAATCTCCAAAATGCCCATAGCTTTGAGGTCAGGGCCATTCATCGTGGTTAATGGAGGCCTGCTTTAATCACTCTGAAAGCATTTCTAATACTTGTTTGGGATCAATGTTGGAACACTTAACTTTTACCCATGTAGGTTATAATTTTAGATGGACACAAAGACTTTGAAGGTAATCGTCTATCTTCATTTTTCCACCCACTTCATGCAAGGCACAAGCACCGCTCGGCATGCCTTCTGTCTCAGCATGATGCTACCACTACCATGCTTCACAGTTAGCACTATGTTTATGTATTTGAAAGTCCTTGCAGGGATCCTCCAAACATACTTTTTCCATCAAGGCTATGTAGTTCAATCTTTGTCCTATTTAACGTTTCCCCACAAGGTGTTTGGCAGGCACTTGTGGACAGCAGTTGTCCATTTTGGAGTAGGAGCTTACTTCTTATTTGGTAACCTCTCAGTCTATGGCGATAATTGATTAATAGATAAATAACAGTCACATGGGTTTTCTGGTATCACCCAGGTTATCATAGCCATAAGTCTTGGCTGTTTTGTTTCCCAAGTACAAATCAGAAAGAGTTTTGGCATGAAAAAAGCAGACTAATAAGTTTCCCAAAACAGCCTCGACTTCATTGACAATTTATAGTTTTTGAAGGTTTGCAATCAGATTTTTTTAATGGTGCCCTCAAAGCCATGACCTCAATCCTGGTTAAAAGTTATAAACTATGTTAAAAAGTCAGGTCTGTGCCAGGAAGTCAACCACTTTAAATGAATTCTATCCTTTCTGATAGAAAGAGTGCTCAAATACCCTGCCAAGGTTATGCCAAGACATTGTTGATGGCTACAAAAAGGGTGTAGTAGTCTCTCTGAAACTTATTACAAGACAATTAACCCGATACAGGCCAATGCATTTGAACCTCTACGCAAATTTTTTAACCCTGTGTGAATTAGAGAAAGCTGGCATGGAAGACAAACCTAAGCACACACTCTTGTTTTTAAAGTATATTGAATCTGGGTTTATTTTTCATCCTTCCCCGCCAGAAAAAATGGTCTCAATTGAGTCACTAAAACCCTAAAATTCCATGCCATATTTTCTGGTCAATAACCAGTTCCTGACTTCACCTACTTTAAAATCTCAAATAATTTTCTAATCACAGAATAAAGAATCGATGTAATTGTTAGAAAATACTTAAAGCATGTAGGGCAATATAGTTTGCACCTAGCTGTTTACAGAAAAACGTAGAAAAAAAGAGAGCTGCATCTTCTTAAACTGAATTTGTTTCTCATCTTCAAGTTTCTCGTCTTCAAGCTATTCTTATGTTCTCAGCCCTTGCTCAGAAAGTTAATCCACAGTCATGGCTGTTTCACGCTGGGAGGTTGAAAAAGTCAGGTTTTACAACTTACAAGGTCCCTGTCCACATGCTGGTGATAGGACACAACCAATCTTCCCTTCTGTCAGTCCTAGTTTATGAAGAAAAAGATGATTTTGGCACCAAGATGCTTTCAGTAACCCAGACACGGTTCTCTGGCCTTGTGTCTGTCAGGAGGAATCTGTAGAGACTGCAGAGCAGATTGTAAAAATGACAGCTGTTCTCCATTTCAGCCAGATATCTAATCTGCATGGTGGACTTAGACTGACAGCTAACACATCACTCCTTAAGGATGATACTTTTCAGAGGAGGCTGTGTTTAATTTCTCTACTGCTGGCAAATAGTTGAAGCAATCATGTCCACTTCTTCTTAATGCAGTCTTTCTTCTGGTGGTTTGTTTTACTGAGTCTCTACCAACAGCTTCAGATCTTTTTTTTTTTTTAAATAGTCACCCTGTTTAATTAAAAATATAATTATATTTATATTTTTTCTTTTAAGGTGAGACCCTGTAAGGTGATTTATGAACAAGATTTAAATTTTTATAGACATTAATTTTGCTCAGTTAACTTTGTGCCATAACTTAGGTAATTAATTAGGCTATACAATTATTATGACTAGCACAATGCAGCTGCAGCCCAAAGGATTAGATTATTAAGAGCAGACATTGCAGACTTTAAACATTTGCAGAGGATGCTATATATCTCCATTCTGCTCGTTTAACCACTGGTCAAGTGCCTATGCTATCTTAAATATAAAACAGTTTTGTTAGAAGTGTGTTTCAAGGGCATAGATTCCTTCCTACATCATCTTTGAGTTTGAACCTGCATCACCAATGTTAAGAGCCAAGGGTCTTTTCACATAATCAGTGGGGGAAAAAAAGCAAAGGCCCAAGCAAATTGCTGAACCCTGAGTTGAATATATAAGACAATATTATACTGTGGTTGTGCTACGCCTTTCAAAAATGATGTACTGATACATTTCAGGTTTAAAGAAAAAATTGCTGTGTTGAATTTATATTTTACAGATATTCTGTCCCCTTGAATCTCACCATCTTTACAACTGTGTTTTGTGGCATTTGCCTACCAGCTTTCTACATTTAATGACTGAAATGTTTAGAGTCCTTCTTTGGAAAGTAGCTCAAGCTTAGTCAGACCTAGTGGTGAACATACATTGATTTTCAAGTCTTATCACAATCTGTTGATAAGTCAAAATCCAGGTTTTAGGTCCAGGACTTCGACTGGATCCTCCTAAAACATTCATATGCTTTTCATCTAAACAATTTCATAAACTCTGGCTGAGTTATCCTGAAATACCCTTTCATCCCACAATCATTTGACCAGCGTATTTGTTCCCCATAATATGTTCTTGCCATCACAATGTTATAACTTGTGGGCAGTGAGTAGAATAAGGCGAAGGAACAGTTTTCCCTTCAAATGTTGCATTGTGAGAGGAAACAAATTTATTTAAATTCTCTGTCATCTGCCTAAAACAATTTTTACCAAATGTTTACTTTGTCATTATTGTATAATGACCATTAATGTGGATTTCATGGATAAAGGAGCTTCTCTGATTAATCCTCTACTTAATAGTCATTTCTGTTGGATGTCTATTTTCTTGTTAGGCTTACAGGTGTCTTACACTTTTGCATTTTGTTTTATATCGTAATGCTGTTTAAATTTCTCTACAAGGAAATATGTATTTATACTAAGAATAAATAGACACATGTGGACTCTGTCTTGTTCTGTGTTAGAGTGATTTCTGAAGGCAGTTGATTCTAAATTAGGTTTATTCAGGAGTAGAATACCCTGACTGTTTATGTTTCTGACAACTAATTACACTTTTTCATTAAAAAGAGGTTTGAAGATTGCCTTTTTAATGGTGTGTGGATTATTTTAATAGCAATTAAAAATATTTCCAGATCTGGAGTACTGTATCATTCCTTGCTTGCCCTTTATTTATTGTCTTTCTCCATGTGGTTGGCTGGTTGATTCTGATTGATTATCAATTAATTATCACAGCCATCTATAACACTGTATCTGTCAGCTCTTCTTTTGTGGCCCATTTTTGTCTGTTTTCTGTACTGCAGTTTAGGACACTGCAGCCTGACAGATACATGAAGTTGTATTTTATGTGTTTTGTAAAAAACAAATAACCCAAACTGCCTTAGCGGAAAGAGCAAGAACGGATAGAATCTGCAGACCCAACCGGAGCCAGTTTATCACTTCAAATAGCATCAACTGAGTACCATCCTCAATCAGGTTCTGAAAACTTTGATTCTAATGTCTATTTGGTTTTGAGTTCCTTGATTTTGGGTTTATTTTGCACTTTAGTGCATTCTTGCTTTTAGTCTGCTGTTTAGTGATCTTCTTGCTCATCTCTGAGCTTCCCCAAACAAAGAGATCAAAAATGTATCTTACGGAACGTATTAAAAGGAAGAGAATATTGCAGTGGATGAAATCAGATTCTGAATGCATAAAGATTTTGAACTGCAATAAATAAAACAGAAGCAGAGGATGTCCAGGATTTTTCACCAGCTGCCTGTAAGAGTGATGATGACATAAAATTGTAAAATGACTTTAAAATGTTAAGTGAACCCACAGTCCAGTCAGTTGAATGTAAGAAATGGAAACATTTTATCATAATGTGGAAGCAATAAAAAAATGGAAATATAGTCTGAATGTCATTTCTGAACATTTTTCTCTCAGTATTTGCCACGCTGACCCTTTTTTTTCTTTATTCATAAGCTATTGCATCTTAATCAGACATTAGTGACCCGCAACATCGCAAGTGGATTTCAGAGTTTCCTATAATAAGATATCTTCATATGCCTGGTTAGAGTGGATTAACTTTTGTTAGAATTGAGCTTGATTTCTTCTAAGGTTTTGGTAATTTTCTGCATTGTGTGCTAACAGCTAGAGAAAGGAAAACTACCCTAGGCATAGTTGTTGAAATAATGAGCTACACGTCAGCATGAAGAACGCTGAAGAGGCCAGGTGCCTGATTATTATTCAGATATTAGGATAATTAAAATTATCATGAAGATCAAAGACCCTGAATTAAAAATGTCTGACTAATTTTTTGTTTTATTTCTGCTGCAGTGTTTGGTAAGTTAACGTTAACAGTGCACTTGTTCAAACAAGCAGGCAGACACACTACACATATCATAGAATTTTGTAAGTACAACATGAAGATTCTAGCTTTAATATGTATGATTTGCAATACACACACACACACGCACCTCCACCCCCCCCCCCCCCCCCCCCCCCCCCCCCCCCCCCCCCCCCCCCCAAAAAACAAAAAACCCCCCCAAAAACCCCCACCCCCCCCCCCCGCCCCCCCACCCCCCCCCCAACAAAAAAAACGTGTCCTCGCTTTGTTATGCCCTCAGTTGCGCG
>CAEGAG010123475.1:0-17384 GCA_903067065.1 Brachyrhaphis terrabensis | reverse complement strand
CTTCTGAAGCTGCTACCCCCGCGACCCGACCCCGGATAAGCGGAAGAAAATGGATGGATGGATGGATGGATGGATGGTTCCTTAAAAGGAGTTTAGGATTTCGCGTGTCAAATGTATTTATGTCCAGGTAAATTGAGAGGTGTATATTCCAAATAAATGAGAAAGAAAATAGTCGGTTTCCGGAGCTCTCTTAACGTGCTGCCATTTTCCTCCGCGGTCCCACGTGACTCCTCTCAAAGTGATTTTTATAAGTGACTGTAGTCTGATTACTGGATTTGAAATAGCAACGCGTTAGATTACTGTTACTGAAAAAAGCGGTCCGACGTCAGTAACGCGTTACTGACATCACTGCCTGCAGCACATTGTCAATGACTTTTAAACACAACTAGAGTCTGATTAACGACAAACCAAAAACTTACAATTAAAATAAATATTATCGGGGTGTGCTGTGGTGGCGCAGGGGTTTAGCACGCCCCACGTTTGGAGGCCTTAGTCCTTGACGCGGACATCGTGGGTTCGACTCCCGGTCCTGGAAACCTTTGCGGTATGTCCTTCCCCCCTCTCCTGTCAGTCTACTGTCAAAAAATGCGAGCCGCTAGCGCCGCTAAAAACTCTTTGGAGATAAAAATTAAATAAATATTATCAACTTTTTGCACTTCTGTTAAATCCCACTCCAGATCCACTGGTTGATTACTGGGTGAAAACTCGTGCTGGTCGCATTCAGAGCCGGCCCAAGGCATAAATGAACTCAGCAGCTGCTTAAGGTCCCATGAATGCTAACATTTTAACACAGACTCATCTGGAGTTTTAACCTTTATTCATTCAGAATAACAACGCTGTTAAATTTGACTTAATGGTTTCAGCGTAGATAAATGAAAATACTTTAAATTGTTTATTTAAATTTAAGATTTTAAGGAGCTGGCAGGTTTATTGTTTAATAGTTCATAGTTATATTGTTTGGTTGCCATAGCAACAATCTGGTGCTCAGTTTGATATTTGAGTTTACAACCACTGATTGCTTTTAATCTGGGCTCATTAAACCCCGCCCCTCCCGGGTTTCTCTGACGTCCTGAGCAGGAAGCGGGGCCCCATGTCATATTCTGCCCAGGGCCCCAGACAGCACTGGACCGGCCCTGCTGTTTTCTTGGTGACCGTTGAGTTTTTAGTAATTGCAGTTTATTCAACCGGCCCTCATTAAAGCTGTGTTTATTTTGGGATTTATGGTCCCAAAACCATAAATCCCATGGTTTTATGGGATTTATAAAACCTGGTCCCGGAGCCCGTCGGGTCAGACTGTAACGTGTCGCTGGGTTCTGTCTGCAGGCCTCAATCACCACGTGTCGGGTTTGTGGAGCCACGTTACCGGCCTGAACCAGACCCTCATCCAACATGGAGGAATCCTGGACTCTATTCAGAAGAACCAGGAGCGGGTCCAGAGCAGGGTGAAGAGCCTGAACTCCAGCCTGGCCCAGGTCCAGAAGGAGCTGCAGACTGGGCAGACTGGTGAGATCATTTCTTCTGCTGCTTTCTGGGTCAGGTGGTTCTGGTTTCCTCCAGTCCAACTCATCCAGACCAGAACCTCACTTTAAAAAGTTCAAAGCTGCTTTTTAAAAGTCGTTCTTGCAGTCAGCTGCTGCCCCCTGCTGGACACTCAGTGTGAGCACTTTGAGTTACCATGGTTACCGTCTCCATCATCTGATCTAATGGTTGCCGTTGCTGTGGAAACCGGGAGAGGAGCGCTCAGCTCCCAGGAGAAACAGGAGAGACATGAAGTGTTTGAATGTTCATCCCGGATTAGACGAACAATTTCTTTTCAAATTAATGTTGATTTGTTTCCTAAAAAGACTGAAGTCTGCTTTAAGCATCCTCTCCTATTGAATGATCAATTTGCTTCCTGTAAACTCTCAGGTTTTAACTGCAGAAACTTTAGTTTTATTTATGATCTGAAATAAAATTTGTTTGTCAAAAAAAATCTGATTCATGCGGCTGAAAATCGTACTGATTCCTCAGCTGGAAATGCAGCTTTTTTGATGTTTTTATTATTTATCAAAACTTCCTCCCTCAGGACTTCCAGGGCCTCCAGGAGAGAAAGGCCTGATGGGGCTGCCGGGCCCCCGGGGGCCCCCCGGACCTCCTGGGCTGAAAGGAGACGCCGGCTCCCGAGGATTTCCAGGTGGTTCTCACAGCTCTAAAATAAATCTGGCATCAGGCTTAGTTTTTATCCAGGAGTGAAAACATTTTTAATCTTAGTGAGATTTTTCTAAGGTAAAAAGTCTTCAGGAATCAGCAGTTTTCCAATTCCCTTTAAAACTCACTGCTGGCTGCACTAACATTAACCACAAACCATAAACATTAGGGACACTAAGGCTAAACTGATGCATCACAATGGTGTTTAGCAGAAGCTAATGCTAAATGCTAACTTCAACACTGCATTTTGGGATTATCGATGTTATACGAGAACATTGTGAAAGGATGTAGCAAACTCTTCATGGAAAAACTTTAAAATTACTGTAACATAAAAGGTACTTTATATGGAATAAAAAAATTTGACTTTAGTGATACAGAACTTTCATAAATTAACTTTATTATTTACAGTAAACATTTTATTCACTCTTCCAAACATCTGCAACAAAAAACATAATTTTCTGATTTTATTGTCTTTATTTCATATATTGAACTTCAGATGGAGTCCAAACTAAAACACAGATCCTGAACTTTATTCAACTTAAAGTTTACCAAAAAAGACAAGAAAATAAAATTAGCTTCAAAGTTAGCAAAAATGCTAGCTTTGCTATTAGCAGCTAATTGGAAATGTGCTCACCACTGGTAATGGGCTCAGTATTACATTTGATCAGCTTTAAGAGGAGCAAAATATTTGAAATCATTAGAATATAACTGTTAGTAAATTTTAAAAGTTTTAAAGGTAATTATCACATTTTGATCTCATAATTCATGCCTGATGATGATCAGTGGGAAGCAGCGATGTAGAGCTAGAGAAGGCAAAGTGGGAAGTTAAAATCTCTAACAGCTGATTTTTCTGGGGTTTTTTCAGGTCCTAAAGGTGAACCAGGTACGTCCTTCTGACCTCCAGGCGGTCCACGCTGCCTGTGATTGGCTGCAGCCGGTCCACGCTGCCTGTGATTGGCTGCAGCCGGTCCACGCTGCCTCTGATTGGCTGCAGCCGGTCCACGCTGCCTCTGATTGGCTGCAGCCGGTCCACGCTGCCTCTGATTGGCTGCAGCCGGTCCACGCTGCCTCTGATTGGCTGCAGCCGGTCCACGCTGCCTCACCTGTCTCTTCTTGTTCTCAGGTCTTCCAGGTGTGGACGCTCACAGACCCAGGCTGTCGTTCTCTGCAGGCCTCACCGCCCTGAAGGAAACGCCGGGAACCGTCGTCTTTAACAAGGTCTTTGTCAACGAGGGCAACTTCTACAACCCGGTGACAGGTGAGCGTGTTCTGGTGGTTCTGGTCCAGCCGGCCGCTGTGAGCTCTGACAGGTAAACCCGTCCTCCTCAGGTGTTTTCACCGCCCCAGTGGACGGACACTACTACTTCAGCGCCGTCCTAACGGGACGCAAGAACGAGAAGATCGAAGCGGTTCTGGCCAAGTCCAACTACAGCGTGGCCCGGGTGGACTCGGGGGGGTACCAGCCCGAAGACCTGGAGGCCAAGCCGGTGGCCGAGTCAAAGGTCAGCAGCGGCTCGCTGGCCGTGTTCGGCCTGGTGCTGCCGCTGCAGCGCGGCGACACGGTGTGCGTGGACCTGGTGAGGGGGAGGCTGCCCCACTCCATGGAGCCGCTCACCGTCTTCAACGGCATGCTGCTGTATGAAAACTTATGAGCCTGGTGAGTCAGAGACCAGCCAGAGCCGCCCGATCCGCCCGCTGAGGAGGCCGAAATATTTCCCATGATCCTCCTTGGTCGACTCAGCAGGAGGGATTTTAAATCTGCCTGTGTTCTGTCCAATCAGCAGAGACCTTACGTGGTCACATGAGCCAAACTCCTCTGGAGCCAGAACATTATAGTAATGTTCTGCATTAATATCCAGATGTTTGTCCTGAAGGTGGCGCTGCAGAGCCGGACCTGGACTGAGGATCTGATTTATGTCTGATAAAATGTTTGGATGTTTTATGGAATATTGTTGATGCACTGCTGCGTTCAATCAGTTCACCTCCTCCGATCTCTAACCCACGCCGTTACTATGACAACCATTAAGGCCACGCCCCTACAACCCCACACAGCAACACCCAGCTTATTAACACTGATAAAAGCAAACCTTAGTGGTGCTGCTAACCTTTTAGCACCATTAGCTAAAAGGTTAGCAGCGCTAACCCTAAAGCACTAACCATAAACATTAGTTTCGCTAACGCTAACACGTTAAAGCAACAAGATAATTGGTGGAAGCTAATGCTAAGCACTAATTTCAACCCTGACCGCATCCATCATGTGTCAATGACACTTCCTTCTTGCTCAATAAAGTTTCTTTAAAATCAAAAGAAAACGTGAGGAGAGGAAACTGAGCTGCAGCCTTCAAAATAAGAGCATGAGTATAAGCGTCTAACTACCAGAAAAATTCAGAATAGCCGACAACCAAATCTTCAACTCAAATGTCAAACTTTATTCAAGTAAATCAGGCTCTATATCAACACACAGTTTAGCAGTAGCTAATGCTAACGCTCTATATCAGCACAGAGTTTAGCAGTAGCTAATGCTAATGCTCTATATCAGCACAGAGTTTAGCAGTAGCTAATGCTAACACTCTATATCAACACAGAGTTTAGCAGTAGCTAATGCTAATGCTCTATATCAGCACAGAGTTTAGCAGTAGCTAATGCTAACGCTCTATATCAACAGAGTTTAGCAGTAGCTAATGCTAACGCTCTATATCAACACAGAGTTTAGCAGTAGCTAATGCTATCGCTCTATATCAACGCAGTTTAGCAGTAGCTAATGCTAACGCTCTATATCAATGCCAAGTTTAGCAGTAGCTAATGCCAACGCTCTATATCAACTCAGAGTTTAGCAGTAGCTAATGCTAACACTCCATATCAACACAGAGTTTAGCAGTAGCTAATGCTAACGCTCTATATCAACGCAGTTTAGCAGTAGCTAATGCTAATGCTCCATATCAACACACAGTTTAGCAGTAGCTAATGCTAACGCTCCATATCAACGCAGTTTAGCAGTAGCTAATGCTAACACTCCATATCAACACAGAGTTTAGCAGTAGCTAATGCTAACACTCTATATCAACGCAGAGTTTAACAGAAGCTAATGCTAACGCTCTATATCAACGCAGAGTTTAGCAGTAGCTAATGCTAACGCTCTATATCAACACAGAGTTTAGCAGTAGCTAATGCTAACGCTCTATATCAACGCAGAGTTTAGCAGTAGCTAATGCTAACGCTCCATATCAACACAGAGTTTAGCAGTAGCTATTGCTAACGCTCTATATCAACGCAGAGTTTAGCAGTAGCTAATGCTAACGCTCTATATCAACGCAGAGTTTAACAGAAGCTAATGCTAACGCTCTATATCAACGCAGAGTTTAGCAGTAGCTAATGCTAACACTCCATATCAACACAGAGTTTAGCAGTAGCTAATGTTAAACTTGTAAATTCAACCGTGTTGATACTATGTGGCAATGATAATGCTAAACATTAGCTAAAGTGCTAAGCAAATTAGCGTATTAGCAGAGTTCAGAAATGTTCTGGAGATGTTATGAAGATAAATGAAGCGCTTGTGATCCGGGACCGGACCGGACCGGACCAGGCGGAGAAAGCAACCATGACAAAGACCACAGGAAGTCTTCATCACCGGCAAAGAATTAAGAGATTGCTCAAAGTTTCTCCGTATACGATGTTTACCCCTCCAGGTTTCTTCTGGTTAGCAGAAGGTGAGTAAATGCAGAGAGAAGTTTTCTTCTGCAGGACGTCGCTATGTGGAAAAGTAATCACACCCCTAGATAAATCCTGAATCCGACATGATTAACCATCAATCAATCATTAACCTGACTGGTTCCTGCTGGAAAACCCTGTGTCTGAATTAAATCAATTCAGTGAAACAGATGGGGTCAAAGTTCACCCTCAGTAGTGCTGCAGCAGCAGGAGGAACAACCAGGCGTCAGCTGGGGGGGGAATACTTTCTCACAGTAAATGTGAAATCACTGCAGCTTCTGTTTAGGTTTTAAATGTCATTTTTAATCTAAATCTTTAAATAATTAGATAAATACGGAAGAACGGAGCCGGAATATAATAAAAACCAGAAATACGTTGTCAGATCAGCTCATTTAACATGCAGGACAGTTTATTATTCCAGCTGATGGATTTTCTACCTGAGGAAATCAAGCATGTGGCGACAGTGGAGAGGAAAACAGGAGGAAATGTTCCAGTATAACTTCCTATCTTGAATATAAAGTCTTATATTTGAATAACTTGTGAACTTGTAGTTTACTCAACACGGCATAGTTTGAACTATTATTAAATATTAAATGGCTTTCCATAAAGTACTAAGATATTGACCTGCTGCCTGACGTAGAGCTGCAGCGGCTAGATGAGCAGCTTTCTGCTGGTGGGACAGACATGAAGCATGTAGAGACGTTTAAGCTGTGACCGGATGATGAAGACACATCATCATCATCACGAACTGTTGATGCTTCCTGAACATGAAGGAGTTTTTCACGACTCGGCTGGAAGTGATGTTTGCTTTCTGGAGAAACGTTGTGAAAATGTTTGACCTTCATATTGAAAAACTTCTTGATGCTCTCTGACGTGGAATTGGACCTGAACCAACACCAGTTTCTTCTCTCAGGATTGTACAGTTGAACATGTTCTGTGTTCATTTCTGACTTCTGTAGCAACAAATCTCTAAAGCTAAAATGTTTCTGACAAATGCTGTTAAAAGCCTCATTAAATCTATGATTAACTGTTTTTGGTTTTATGTTTTTAAAAGAAATTGATACATTTTCTCATATTTCGGACATGGAGCCCAAACAGATTATAAATATAATGAGGATTTATAAAAATCAAATTCATTTCAGGGTCTGAAATTAATTAATCACATTTTAATCTACAAAATAAGCAACATTTTTAATTAAGACAGCATTTATTATTAAATATGTAGACACAAGAGCTCAATAATAAAGATATTTAGTTTATAATCTGTTAAATTCATCTTTCCAGAGTTTCAGGAGGTTCTGATCTTTCACATGGAGTTTCTTTAGACATGTGGATGCTAACCTTAGCATTAGCAACATGTTGGCATTGAGATGCTAATTTAGATTAGCATAGCTTCCAATAGGCTAGCTCCTTTTAGCACAACTTGAACACAATAACAGTGTTTTACAGCGTCTGATCAGATCGCTTAGAAGCAGAAATAAACCGAGAAAAGCATCTTTGTTGCTTCTGTTAGCGGATGCAGCTGCGCATCAGATTTACGGCTGGATAGAAACATAAAAATGCAATACAAAGGTTCCACCTTGGGACTGTAAAAAAAATAATTGCATTAAAATTTTGAACCTATTCAAAATAAAAGTTTATTTTTGTTCTCCATCATTGTTGCTAGTGGATGCCAGTCGTGCGTCAGATTTACAGACGTACCAGAAACCAGCAAATACAAAAGTTCCCACCGGAACATTCATATGTAAAGACAGCAAAACATGTTTAATAGAATTTTATTCAGTCATCTGTCATCAGTCCCTCAGCTCAGCTCCAGGTGTGTTGGAGAACGGATGCTGGATGTTTCGGTGTTTGCTGCTGCAGCCGATCTTGCTGCAGCATTAGCTGCATTCATTATTATTAGTAATAACTAATAATCATCTCTATACCAACAGAACAGTCCAGTTTCCTCAGACACAAACGTCACTTTATTTAATAACAATATTTTAGTCTAATTGATAGGACACAGACTAATGCAGCTTATGCTGCACACTGCCAGGCAGCTGGCTGAAAGAAACATGCTGCACTTCTTCCTCACAAACAAACAAAATTATGTTTGGTGATAAATCAGTGAAATGTAATATTCTAGAGGATAAATGTTATAAATTAGTTTATTCTCTATTTCAGTTCTTGCTAGTGTATCAGAAATGATGCAGATATTTTATTAATTTTATAGATATTAACATAATGATAATTATTGTTTTGGAATTGTTGAGTTAGATGAAATTGTATCATTTTTACTGATCAAACCAGGAGAATCCCATATTGGTGAAACACTGAAAATATATTTAGTAAGTTTAATAATTAGTCCAGAAGACAGAATCTGATGTTTGGAGTTTTCACAGATTAATGGATTTATTAGATGATTTTCTTTCCAGCAGCTTATGAAGATATGAACATTTCATGTTTCTTGATCCATCAGAGAAACTCTGAACTCATCGCTAATTATTCCTCCTTTTCTCTTTAGTGAAAGTGAAACAAGTTTTGGATTAAAATGTTGAGTTTTGTTGCTTTGAATATCACGTTTCAGTTGCTTTGCCTCAGTTTTGATGCATGTTTATGTGACAGAAATGGGAAATTTCTGGAATATTTCTTTTATTTATTATGAAGCAGAAAGATTGAAAAGTGTTCAGAAACAACAGACACATTTTTTATCTTTGTAGTTTTCAGTTAGAGCTCTGTTAAACACGCGCAGCTTCAAGGTTTTCCTCCTGGTGAACACGAAGCCGTCTGGGTTTCAGTCGCCGTTTTCTCTCCTAACAGCAAACGAGGCAGCAGGTCAAAGCGACGACGGCGAAACTCCAGCTGCAGCCTGAAAACACGTTAGCATCAGAGTTCCTGCCTGTCATGGATCCTCATCTGAAGGTGAATATTGATGCAGTAAACTGATGATATTAATAAAACCATGTTCAGTTGCTCAGCATGAACATACCTGGCCGGTTCCCTCCACCTGCTGGTGCCGATGTAACGGACTCTACAGGAAAACAATTCATCAATGAGCCTTCAGATTAAAAACTAAAATGTCTCAAATAAACATTAACACATTTTTCTAACTTCCTGCAGAAGAGAGCTGCGCTACAGTGACAACATGCCATCTTTTCCTTCTCTAATATTGAAACCTCAGTATTATAGTGCCTCCAGGATTTCATTAATGTAATTTTTTGGTCATTTAAATCACTGATTCGTTAAAAATATTTGCAGGAAATGTTGACATTTCCTCTTTTGTTAGACGTAAATGTGACTTTTTGTTACTCGCCTCATCGATCACAAACATCAAGTCAGGCTGAGGCAGCAGAGTAGTAGAAGAAGAAATACTGCCACCTGTAGGTGGGAGTTGGCATCACTTAACCCAGACGCCTTTCAATATAGGGTGACCAGACGTCCTCTTTTTCCCGGACATGTCCTACTTTTCAGACCTAAAAAAATGTCCGGGGGGAATTTAAAAATCGTCCGGGATTTTGGTCAACTGCCTCCAAACACATTACATAGCTTACAGTGCATTGTGATTACATTGCCACTCCGTTCCACTACTCCATTCCAGGTTTCTTTGTATGGAAAATTTGTTACGCCCTTCTCCCCAAATCCAATCACCTTACATTATGTGTGCATGATTATGAAGTACCCAACCCCCCCAACAAACAAAAAAAAGTGTCCTCCTTTTCAGAAACCCAAATCTGGTCACCCTATTTCAACACAAATATGGATTAGCACAAAAAATGAATCTGTTGATTTGGTGTGAAACTCTGTAGGGACTCGGTCTATTGTCTTAGACACATTTCCTGCTGGAGCCAGCTGCTCTGCATGCTAACATGGAGGCTACATGCTAACATGTTGGCAGCTACAGGCTAACATGTTGGCAGCTACATGCTAACATGTTGGCAGCTACATGCTAACATGGCGGATGGCAGCTACAGGCTAACATGTTGGCAGCTACAGGCTAACATGTTGGCAGCTACATGCTAACATGGCAGATGGCAGCTACATGCTAACATGGCAGATGGCAGCTACATGCTAACATGGCAGATGGCAGCTACATGCTAACATGGCAGATGGCAGCTACCTTCCATCCAGGCCACATGGATGTTGAAGTCCTGCGACTCGTGGGGTTTCGCCACAGAGCAGACGTGGGTCCCCAGGTCCCGGTTCTGGGCCCGCTGGATGGACAGCTGGATGCTTCCGGGTCGGTACCGCATGGCGTAACCGACGCTGCAGTTTTGGTACTTCCTGTGCTTGATGTAGTGGCACAGCAGCTTCCTGCGGGGGCTCGTCCAGCGCACCGTCAGCCGTTCCAGGTTCTGCCCGTCCTCAAAACCATACGGGCAAGGCAGCGAGAGCCGCTGACCGGGCTGGCAGAACAGCTGGACTGCACCGCCTGGAGGACCAGAACCAGAACCCGTCAGTAACAGCTTTAGACAAAATCTAAATTCCCAGTAAACATGTTTAAAATCTTTTATAATTTGGGATAAATGTGTGAAACGTGAATAAAATGCAGAATAAAAGTGACTGCAGATCTCTGGAGCCCCCTGGTGGCTCTGAGCAAACCTGCAGCCTTCGACCAGGTTCTGGTTCCGTTCTGGGATTTAAAGTTCACTTAATCTGGGTCAAGTGGGATTTGAAGCAATCCCACAGCATGATGCCGCCACCTCTGTGCTGAACAGTGGCTCTAACAGTGGTGTCCAAAGTGTGGTTCGGGGGCCGTTTGCAGCCCCAAAGAAGCAAATCTGGCCTGGAAGCCTGGCTGGTTGATGCAGAGATTTAGTCAACATTTTTTACAGATAAATTACATATTCTTAAGAAATATTATGTACAAAAACAAATTCCATTTCTGAAAGTTTTTTCAGAAATGTTGATCTACTTTTCTTAAATGTTACTGAATATAAACAATCAACCCAGGAAACTTTGGGCTTTTTTAATGTTTTCTATCGATAAAATTAAATTAATTACTAAACAGTTAAACCAAAAGTTTTTAGACCATTTTAGTGACTGCAGTTGTTTTCAGGTGAACAAAAAGTTTGTACCCCCTGCAGGGTTGTTAGTTTCTAAGCATCTGGACATTTGTCTCGTCTGTCCATCAAGACTTTCTCCAGAAACCCAGCTGGTTCTGGTTCTTTTGGACCCCAGAAACCTCCAGACTTTTTCCTGTCAGGGGAGGAACTCACCTTCTCCAGCCAGGCGGGACAGAACCAGTCCGAGGTACAGCGTCTGCTCCACAGCCGTCGACCACATCTGGCTCTGGCTCTGGGTCTGGGTCTGGTTCTGGCTCTGGTTCTGGTTCTGGTCCTGGTCGACCCGCCGGGTTAAAGTATTCACACCCCGCCTGGGAACCAGAAGGAGTCCAAACAGAGTTTCTACTTTTGCTTTCCAGTGGTGTCGCTTTCCAAGCCTCCAGCTGCAACCTGAGTCTACTGAGGAAGAGGAGGGTCGGCCTTCATCCCTGTTGTCTGAGCAGAACAGAACCCCGGTTCTGGCCCGGTCCAGAGCAGAGATGAGCCTCAGTCAGGTGGGGTCCATCCAGCTGCGGTCTGTGACTCGGCATGTGATGGAAAATGTTTCAGTTTCTGTTCTGATTCTGTAGACCTTCATCACCATCATCATCATCAGCTGGACATACTTCCAGACATTTAAAGGGCCGATATCATGTTTTACATTTTACAGCATATCAGCTCCATTACCTTATAAATAGTTCTAAAAGAGCTTTTTTAAAATCAAATATGGCTTCCTGATTTAACTTCTTAAAATTGGCCGAGTAGCAGCCCTGCAGACCGGACACACAGAGCCTTAAAGGGCCGGTACCGTCTGTTCCACATTTTATCATTTTACAGCACAATCAGTAACTATGTGTCCTTCCAAACATTGACTTCAAGCAGATGTGTCGTCCTGATTTAACTCCTCAAAATTGGGCCTCTGTCTCTTTAAGAAGCTCCTGCTCTTTCTGAAGCTCCGCCTCCAGGAAGTCATCCCAACATGGCTCGTCTATTAACCCTGTAATAATTTTACCAGCGTTGCTCTGAGCAGCAGCTCCTATAATGAGCTCAGCAGCTGATTGCTAATTTCTGCTGGCTAGTCTGAAGGAGTTGAGTGGGGGAGGAGCTGCGCCTCGGAGGCGGGGCTAGGTCCACCCAGGCATTTAGCAGCTGAATGGTTGCCATGGAGATTAAAATAATTCCCAAACGTGGAGGAATCAAAGCAACACAGCAGGTTTGTTTCTGGTTCAATTTTATAACAAAAGATGAAAAGGTTTATTTTTCAGGATACTGGCCCTTTAAATGACCAGGTTTTACTGCATCATGGAAAACATGTTGAGGAAATAATCATTCTGTTCTTTTCTTTCTGCTTTTCTCTCCTTTGGCTTGTTCTCTGTGTCTGTAATAAAGTTTGAACTGAATTGAATCAATGAGTGAAGTTTTATTTACATTTCAGTTTTTGTTTACTTCCTGTTTCAGGAGAACAAACTGACGTTTGATTTCTACATTTTATTCTTATGTTCTTACAGTCAAACTGCGAGTTAGAGATGACTGTTGGTGTGACGCTGCCACCTACTGGGCAACTAGGGTAACTTCACAGAAACACAGATAAGCCCTCCTGTCTAGTGGCGGAGAAAGTGGCGGCATGGTGCTGTGGGCTCCGTTCTAAAAAAAAAAAACGGAATCACCATGGCAACCCATCACTGATTTTCTCAATCGCTTTTGCATATTCTTAGATATTCTTAGCCATTCTCTGTCATTTTTAAACTAAACTGAAGTTTTATGGTATTTTTGATATTTTTTAAAAGAAATAAACAGATTTCATAAAAGCAGAAAAATGAATTTATTGAACATTAATCACTGAAACCGATCACAAACATGAATCACTTGTTTACTCAAAGCAACACGGTCATTTATTCACAAACTGGTTTATGACGGATTTCAGTCAAAACTCTGATAAATATGTTTCTGTTCCGGTGAGAGATTAATACTTTCAGGATGCAGTTTGTAAAGTTACACATCCAAAAACTAACAGCAATAATTTGGGTCATTAGAGAAAAAAATGAAGTTTATTTCTTATTTTCACCATGTTAGTCAATACTTTATGAATGTTTCAGTTTCATGCTAAGAGGAGGAAAACAAGGATGAAGAGGAGGATGAAGAGTCTACTGGATGCCTCTGAACAGACTCAAGGCGAAGCCCATGGCAAAGAGCTGCAGGGAGAAACAAACATGGAGTCAGAACTGAACCGTCTGCAGGTCCATGTCGATGCTCAGAACTTTCAAAATAAAACACATTTACATAACTAGAGATATGAAAATATCCCATATAATCAGCTTATAATGAGGAGCTGATGAAGCCAACAGCTGGAGATGTTATAGAAAAATGTTCAAACCAGATAAATGAATCAGACACAGCGTCTATAAAAATATTAATTACACTAGGTTACTGGATAATGGAGGATATATAAATGTATTTCTGTAATTTTAAAATTGTCCTATCTATCTATCTATCTATCTATCTATCTATCTATCTCTATCTATCTATCTATCTATCTATCTATCTATCTATCTATCTATCTATCTATCTATCTATCTATCTATCTTACTTCGATGGTGAGCACTCCGATGGTCAGCGCTCCAGCAGCGTAGATGTACGTCTCAAAGTATTCCACCAAGGCCGAGTAGCAGCCCTGCAGACCGGACACACAGAGCCTTAAAGGGCCGGTACCATCTGTTCCACATTTTAGCATTTTACAGCACAATCAGTAACTATGTGTCCTTCCAAACATGACATAAAGGAGATTTGTCTTCCTGATTTAAGGTTTACAAATTGGGCCTCTGTCTCTTTAAGAAGCTCCACTCTTTCTGAAGCTCCGCCTCCAGGAAGTCATTCCAACATGGCTCCTCTATTAACCCTTAAACCTTTTTACCAGCGTTGCTCTGAGCAGCAGCTCCTATAATGAGCTCAGCAGCTGATTGCTAATTGCTGCTGGCTAGTCAAGAGGAGCTGAGTGGGGGAGGAGCTGCGCCTCGGAGGCGGGGCTAGGTCCACCCAGGCGTTTAGCAGCTGAATGGTTGCCATGGAGATTGTAGCATTTACTGCAGGTTTGCTTTGATGAAGAAACTTAATAACATGACGGAAAGATCGACACCGGCCCTTTAAATAGTTCCAGTTTAAACTTGCGGCGCCACAGTTCTTCCTCAGACCTTGCTGTGCCGGAACGCCACGCCACCGCTGACGCACTGCTCCACGCCGTCCTCGCCCAGGTGGCCGTCTCCCTGGCAACAGGCCTCAGGAAGCAGCTGGTTGGGGTGGAGCAGCCGAAACAGGCTCTGCTGGAAGTCATCGGGGCCGCTGGCGCCGCAGCAGTCCAGCTGGAGGAAGAGAAGAAGAAGACGATGAAGACAGCTGGCGGGGCACCGGGGAGGCGGGGCGGCGGGAGGCTCACCGTGGTCATGATGACGTTCCAGGTGGATGTAAAGACATCGCTGTTGTTCTGGCCCTGGTAGTGGCGTTTCAGTTCCCGGCTGAAGTACTCTCTGGTTAACTGGGCCGAACACACACAGAACCAGGTCAAAACCAGACCGGACTCTCACTCCACGTCTACAACCAGCTCCGGTTTACAGAAAAACCAACACAGAGGTAAAAAAATACTTCATCAAACAGCCGGACACTAAAACCAGTATGATCCAAAAACCAAAACCAGTCTAAACCAGTCAAACACAACTAATCCAGTTTTCAGACCCGGTTTGAGACTCAGTGGTTCTTCTGCTGACCCAGAATCAGAACTCACGTTCTCCCTAAAGAGGAAGGCCAAGATGGCCGCCGCCAGCTCCGCCAGGAAGATGAAGAGGATGAGCATGAAGAACTGAGGAGACAAGATGGGACAGTTAGTAGAACGGCCCAGTAGAACCGGGTCCAGTAGAACCAGGAGAACCGGCCCAGTAGAACTTTCTGTCTCACCAGCAGTAGCAGACAGCGGTTCTCCCGGACGGCGCCGCAGCAGCCCAGGAAGCCCAGCAGGAACAGCAGCCCGCCCAGAACCAGAACCATGGAGACGCCGGTGACCAGCAGGGGGCTCACTGCCACCGCCTCCCTGAAGCCCAGCGGGTCGACCGACACCCAGACGCCCACCGCCAGCAGGACGGAGCCACCCAGCTGCAGCAACAGGTGGGGGAGGGGAGAGGTCAGAACCACTACAGTCATAAATATATTAATAGAAAATAAAGACGTCAAGTCATAAAAATTAAACAAATATAAAAAAAATATTTTTAATAGGCAGCTTATTTAGTAAATCATTGTTATTTAGTTATTGATTTATTTATTAATGAATTTCATAATATTTCATGGACTTTTATTGTTCAAGTTTGGATTCATTTCCTGTTCTATTGAAACGAGGGGCGGGGCTAAGTGATGGGCGGAGCTAAGTGGGTGCAAGGTTATGTTTAGGGGCGTGGCTTAACGTCTGACGTACCTTTTATGGATGTCTCCAGTTGTATGATCTTAATGCTGTGTGGATGTGAATTAATGTGTGAGCAACAGACAACCTCAGTTTCCCTACGGGATTAATAAAGTTTAACCTCACCTAAACCTGACCTAACCTAACCTGACCTGACCTAAACCTGACCTGAACTGACCTGACATGACCTTACCTAACCTGACCTAACCTGACCTAAACCTGACCTAAACCTGACATGACCTTACCTAACCTGACCTAAACCTGACCTAAACCTGACCTAACCTAACCTGACCTGACCTAAACCTGACCTAAACCTGACATGACCTTACCTAACCTGACCTAACCTGACCTAAACCTAAACCTGACCTGAACTGACCTGACATGACCTAACCTGACCTAACCTGACCTAACCTAAACCTGACCTAACCTGACCTAACCTAAACCTGACCTAACCTAACCTGACCTGACCTAAACCTGACCTGAACTGACCTGACATGACCTTACCTAACCTGACCTAACCTGAATAGTGAGAAATAAAATCTGAACTCACAAAGATGAAGAAGTTGAAGACGAACATGAGATATTTGATGCAGCTCAGGCAGTCGCCCTCCATGGCCGCAAGCTCTTCCTGTTTGGACCCAACAGAACCACAGTCAGACCGGGACCGGAACCAGAACAATAACCAGGACAGGAACAGTTCTGGCCAGGTTCTGTTTGGTGATGCGTTCACTGACTCTTTCATCTCCAGACGTTGTTTACATCCGATTTTTCTTCTTCTATTGAATTCTGAAGATGTAAAAATCGGAAAAATGCGATGTTCAGAAAACGCTCTGAAAACCATCGGGTTTGGTTCCACATGTGGAACAGGAACAGGTCGGATGTTTTGGGTCAAAGTATCAGAACCGGGTCGTTGTGTTGTGTGTATTTAATTGAACCAGACAGGATGATACAGGCCTGCCGCACTGTTCAGGTTTTATCTGGGAAAACTATTTTCTCCGCTGAGGAACAGAATGACATGTGGAATAATCTTCCAATTTTATCTCTGAGTAAAGCCCAACCGGACCGGAACCAGAACCTGGGCTGGTTCTGGACCTGAAGCCGTGAAGTTCTGCTGAGGCTCGGTGCCGAAGGACGAGTCGGGGACACACCGTCCCAGCTGGACGTGTTGGTGTGAAGGGACCAGCTGGTGTTTACCGGACTGCAGCCGCCCGCAGAGCACTGCTGCTTATCAGGCGCTGACATCATCGCTGACATCATCGCTGACATCATCGCAGCAACGCCAGACAACTAAACATCCAAACGCCAGAACAGAACCGATCGTCTTCCTGAAAGACCAGAGGCTGATTCATGGTCAGCAGGGGTCAGAGGTCAGCGGGGGTCAGCAGCTAGTTGAGTTATTTACTGATTCCCAACAGAATCAGAACCAAATCGGGTCAGAATGAACCGACTGGAAGTAGAAAATATTTATTATTAGTTAAAACACATGAAAGATCTAAAAAAAAAAGGCAAAATACATTTATATGAATAAAGATTTTAAAAATCTTCTACTAAAAATTCAAACCTAGACAAAAAATAAAAATAAAAAAAAATTAATTAAATCAAGAAAAAAAGAATTAAATAATAAAATCACAGCTTCAGCAGTGATTTTCTGAGACATTCTGGGTTCTGACAACCAGCTCACAATGTCCTGAATTCTGCAGATTTCTGACCCAAACCTTCATTTTTAGAGGCTTCACAGGTGAAGAGGGGCGGAGTCATGGTGACAGGAAGTGACAGGAAGTGTTGCGCCATCTGTACCTGTTAAACTTCCTGATGATGAGACGAATCCAACCAGCTTCACATGAGCTGCTGAGAGGAGAGAGAGAGCGAGGCGTCAGGTCGAGTCCTTTCCTTTCTCTCCAACCATCACATACAGAAACTTGAACTAGACCACTGAGCTTTTCTGAGCAACCTGTTCCCCTCCTGGCCTGTGGGGGCGCTGCACCAAGAACCACTGAAGGAAACGACACAAAAACCTCTGAAGA